>PVJL010006113.1:0-97209 GCA_004026885.1 Lyroderma lyra
AAAAAAAAACCACATATACATGGAGATTAAACAACATCTTATTTGAAAATGACTGGATAAAAGAAATAATAAAAGAAGAGATAAAAAATATATAGAAACTAATGACAATGAAAATGTAACTTATCAAAATTATTGGGACACAGAGAAAGCTGTAATAAGAGGGAAATTTATATTACTACAGGCCAATCTTAAGAAACCAGAAAAAAAATCACAAGTAAACAGCTTGGAATCCCATCTTAAAGAACTAGAAAAAGAAAAGGAGACAAAACCCAAAGTTAGCAGAAGGAAAGAAAAAATAAAAATTAAAGCAGAGCTAAACCAATTAGAGAACAGAAAGACAATAGAAAAAATTAATATTACAAAGAGGTGGTTCTTTGAGAAAGTCAACAAAATTGACAAACCTCTGGATAGACTAATCAAAGGACAAAAGGAAAGGACACAAGTATCCAAAATTAGAAATGAAAGGGGAGAAATCACCATTGATGCCACAAGGATTATAATCCTTATAATACAAAGGATTATAAGAAAATATTATGAAGGACTTTATGCCACTAAATTTAACAACCTAGAAGAAATGGACAAGTTTCTAGACACTTATAGCCTACCTATAACTGAACCAAGACCTGAATAATCTAAATAGACCAATCAATAGCAAAGAGGTTGAAATGACTATCCATAATCTCCTTAAACATAAAAGCCCCCGACCAGATGGTCTCATCAACGAGTTCTACCAAGCATTCAAAGAAGAATTAACACCTATCCTCCTCAGAGTCTTACAAAAAATTGAAGAGGAAGCAATACTTCATAACTCATTCTATGAGGCCTAATTACCCTAATACCAACGCCTGGTAAAGACAACACACACACAAAAAAAACTATAGACCAATATATCTGATGAACACAAATGCAAAAATCCTAAACAAAATATTAGCAAACAGAATACAACAATGCATCAAAAAGATTATACATCATGATCAAGTGAGATTCATCCCAGGAGCACAAGGATGGTTCAACATACTAAAATCAATTAATGTGATACACCACATAAACAAAATAAAAGATAAAGACCATATGGTCATATCAATTGATGCAGCAAAAGCTTTTGACAAGATACAAAATTTATTTATGATCAAAACACTAAATAAAATAAGTATAGAAAGAAAGTATCTCAACATAACAAAGGCCATATATGACAAACCCTTGGCTAACATCATACCGAATGGGGAAAAGCTGAAGCCTATTACCCTAAAATCAGGAACAAGACAGGGATGCCCCCTGTCACCACTGCTATTCAATATAGTACCAAAAGTTCTAGCCACAGCACTCATGCAAGAGAAAGCAATGAAAGGTATCCAAACTAGGAAAGAAGAAGTCAAATTGTCACTATTTGCAGATGACATGATCTTTTATATAGAAAATTCCAAAGATTCCACCAGGAAACTATTAGAAACAATAAACGAATACAGTAAAGTTTCAGGATACAAAAATCAATGTATAAAAATCAACAGTATTCCTATATACAAACAATGAATCCTCAGAAAAAGAAATGAGGGAGTCAATTTCTTTCGCTATCACAACAAAAAGAATGAAATACCTGGGAATTAACTTAACAAAGAACATAGCAGACTTATACATAGAAAACTATAAGACACTTTGGAAAGAAATTGAAGCAGACCCAAAGAAATGGAAAAATATGCCCTATTTATGAATAGGAAGACTTAACATTGTTAAAATGGCCATTTTGCCCAAAGCAATATGCAGATTTAATGCAATACCTATCAAAATCCCACAATTGTACTTTAGCAAAATAGATAAAAGAATTATCAGATTTATAATGGAACCAGAAATGACCTTGAATTGCCAAAGCAATATTACATAAAAAGAATAAGGCTGGTGGTTTTATACTCCCTGACTTCAATTTATATTACAAAGGATCAATAGTCAAAACAGCTTGGTATTGGCAGAAAAACAGAAACATAGACCAATGTAACAGAACTGAAAACCCAGAAATAAATTCACAAATTTATGGACAAATAATTTTTTATAAAGGAGCAAAAAATATGCAATGGGAAAAAGACAGCCTCTTCAATAGGTGGTACTGGAAAAGCTGGAAATACATATGCAAAAGAATGAACTTGAGCTGTGAACTCTCACCATATAAAAAATTAACTCAAAATGGATTAAAGACCTTCATGTAAGACCTGAAACAATAAACTATATAGAAGAAAACATAGGTACTAAACATATAGACCCAGAGCTCAAAGAAGACTTCATGAACCTGACCTCAAAGGCAAGGAAAGTAAAAGTGAAAATAAATGAATGGGACTATATCAAACTAAAAAGCTTCTGCACAGCACAAGAAGCCATAACAAAGCAAAGAGACAACCAACTGAATGGGAGAAAATATTTGCAAACAACGCATCACATAAGGATCTAATATCTAAAATATATAAAGAACCAATACAACTTAACAACAAGAAAACAAACAACCCAATTAAGAAGTGAGCAGAAGAACTAAACAGGCCCTTCTCCCACAAAGAAGTACAAATGGCCAGCAGACATATGAAAAAATGCTCATCCTCATTAGCTATCAGGGAAATGCAAATCAAAACCACAATGAGATACCACCTCACACCTGTGAGAATGGCTGTTATCAACAAGACAAGGAATAACAAGTGCTGGAGAGGATGTGAAGAAAAAGGAATTCTCACACCCTGCTGATGGGAGTGCAAACTTGTACAACCACTATGGAAGACGGTGTGGAGATTCCTCAGAAAATTGGAAATGGAGTTTCCATATGACCCAGCAATCCCCCTTCTAGGAATCTACCCAAAAAACTTAAAAATCTTAGTCCTCAAAGAGTCATGCACCCCAACGTTCATTGCAGCACTGTTCATAGTGGCCAAAACATGGAAACCACAAAAGTACCCTGCGACAGATGACTGGATAAAGAAGCTGTAGTATATATACACAATGGAATATTACTCAACTGTAAGAAAAAATGAAATACTTCCATTTACAACAAAATGGATAGACCTAGAGATCAGCATGCTAAGAGAAATAAGCCAGACAGAAAAAAACAAAAACTGTATGACTTCACTCATATGCAGTATATAAAACTGAAAGCAACAAAGAAAAAACTAACAAACAAAAAATCCATGACACAATCAATAGTTTAATGTTTATTTGGGGACAAGTGGAGAGAGGATGCAAGAAGGAAGAGGGGGTGGGAGAGGAGGGAAGAGGACCTAAATATGTGGTGATGGAAAGACAACTCACACTAGGTGGTGAACTTATACAACAAATTGACAATAGACTGTAGAATTGTGCACCTGGAACCCATGTAATTCTTGCTAACAAATGTCACCCCAATAAGTCTAACAATGAAAAAATAAATTAAAAAAAGAGAGAGAACTAACTGTGGGTGATGAACACATAACACAACACATCATATAGATGATGTATTGTAGAATTGTACACCTGGAACCTATGAAATTTTATGTAGTATTATTGCCACTTAACAAATAACAAAAATAAAGTTGAGAGTAAATCACATAGGCAATGTCACACAATCTGAAAAAATATTATTTGATTTTCTTTTCATCATATGATTCTTCAACAGCTTTTCTAGGATCGTGTGAAAATTAACTGTAGAACCAAATTCCAAATTCCTATCTCTTTGCTTTTTTAGCTTTACTGGAATTACACGATAGCATCCAGTTTTTTTACAAGGCATGTCCATTCTCATAAAATAGTCTACACTGGAACTCATGATGGGTCCAGTTTTTCATCCTTACTCCCAAGAGAGTATTTAAAGCACATTCATTAGGTTACTGTATATTTTAGGTGTTTCTCCATTATCCCCAAACTCCTCAGAGCAAATATAAATCACAAAGATTTTAAAATTGCATTCAAAGCCATTTTAAGTTCACTGCAAAAATTCAGCAGTCATGCAACAATAATTTGTTTTGTTTCGTTTTCTATTTTAAACAATGAGCTACTCATTTTTCACCCTTGAGGTCTTTAAAAACCACAGAATTGTTCAGCAATGTACATAGAATTCACACCTTTCAGCTCTTTTCCTGTGAACAACCTTTTACATGTTTAATAAACATTATACTCAGAGCCAACTAATCCTCAGGGAATAAATATCCAGACCTTCAAGAAAAATGAAATTACCTAGGCAGCCAGCTCCTAGAATTCACCTATTAAAATAAACCATAACTAGGTATTTAACTTTTTGATAAAGCAAGCAACAACCTGGATTTTGAATTTTTTTCATCTTCCCATTGAAAACTGATTGTTACATGCTGAATGGTAGCAGCATTGGCAGCTTCAGTGAAACAATACACACTTCTCTTCATCCCTACTATAGTTTGCTGGGTTGACGGTTATCAGTTGCCTTGTAATTTTAATACATTCATCATGTTGTACATTCAGATATAAATCATAAACTTGAAATAATTAAGATCAGTCATGAATAAAAATTTGACATCATGTATATTGAAATCAGAATGGATATAAGAAATTTCTGAATGTGAAAAAGACACATCATTCAGTGCGATTTAGAACTATTCATAACACTATAATACAAAACTAAATTGTGCAATTAATACAACATTCAAGGATTATTTTTCTTGATATACAGAAAATTTATACAAATTTATAATAAAAATAATGAAGCTTCAATAATAAACAAGAGCCATGACTGTAAATAGACCATACCCTCCCCCAAAAGAATGAAAGAATAAATCTTTAATGTTAAGAATTTGAAATCTATATATCTACAGAAACACAAATTATAACTTAAGGACCTCCCCACAAAGCATTGTGATATATTTCTTAAAATTCATTTTATATATTTATTTAACGAATTTAATTTACAGAGTGGAAACAATATATTTATAGTTTTGTTTCCATTTTTTATTCATATTGTGATCATTTTCTCTTGTCATTGAGAAATGACATTCCTTGAAAATATCCTGTAGGCATATTAAAATAAACAAAACCATGAGGGAATATTTAGGAAGTATTATAAAATAATATTCAAATGACATTCTATCACACACAGATTTTAGAACATACGGGATTCCCTGTAGGGAATAAAGACAAAGACTTTGTCCTCTAAAATACTTCCTCAGCTTTTATATGATCTTGCCAACTGATGAGTGTTTTTCTCAACTTTTGTCCTAGATTTATTTTTACCTTAGTAAATGTCACAGTATTTATGTAGAATTCTGTTAACATTACTGTCTTCAATTGTGATTCCAGAAAAATAATTTCATAAATTCGGTAGACAGTCAATTACCAGAATTTTCTTCAGTTAATTAGATATTTTTAAATCCTTTATTAATGATGTAGATTGGACAAAACACTCAGTTTATTTTTACTTTTAGAGCTCTGGACACGTTGTATGTACTACTGACAAGAAAACAAATTCCCCATTCTTAATATAAAGACTGACTCCAGATTATATTTTATAGCTCTGAGGTTAATATCCTATGCTCATCAATCATCCTAGAATATGGCATTTTTAAATCAAATTATAATAGTCCAAATTCTAATTTTAGCACATTTTTTTAAAAAAAACTAACAGGATTATAAGACTTGGGTTGTCCTTACTTCAGACGTTTTATAACATCTTAGACTAAAGAAAATCCAATTAAATAATATACAAACTTAAAATTATTTGTCTTTCTCTAAATATTTGTTTGGATCAGGGCAAATACACATATGGATTTAGAGCTATTTGCACACATGTTGTGGAAAAACATCCTCAAGACTGTAACTGTCCTGTACTCACAAGCCTTAGTGACTGCATAATGGAGAGAGTCTGAGGTCCTTTCTGGATAAGGATATGTATGGCAGGTCATCAGCAGGCGGTAGGTAATCTGTGGAAGCTTCCTTCCCCTATGCTTTCTCTCCAGCCCAGCTGTTCTCTTCAGTTTCTTACAATAACCACACTTGCTCTCTCCTCACAGTTTTGCTAATGAGTTTATGGACCATTTGCTCTATTTCACTTTATCACGTTTTAAAGAAGAGCAAAGCCTTTGAAATCTGTTCTCAGGTTCACTTTGTCCATTAAAACTCCCTTGAACCCAGGACTATTACTATACTTGTCATACATGTTGGTGCTTGGCTATATTCAACTGGTCATTTTTCTTGGACTATATTCTATTGTCTGATGTACGTGAATTCTCCCTCTCTAACAAGATTATAAGATACTACAAGGCAATTATAAAATACCCCATGTGCAGTGCACTGAGATGCAGCCTAGTAAGAACTCAATAAATACATCTTTATTTGAACTTTTCTTCCTAAATTATCAATGCAGTCTATTGCTGAAAATATCAAAAAGTTGTAAACCTGACATTGTCAATGTGACCAGAAGTAGAAATGGAAAGTTTTCAAAGAGTTTTATTATCTGAAATGTAAACACAGTGAAATGCTTCTAGTAAGATTTCATCATGTCCCTATACATCAAAGAAGTTGCAAAATAAAATAAACAACAAGCAAATCATTACCAATAGTTAATACTTGATAGCCACCCTCATGGTAAATAGTATAAACATGCATAAAATTAAAATATTAATACAAAAATATTTACCCAAATCCAAATTACTTAGAATTTAATACTAACAAGGTGAAAAGAATGGGCCCCCAAGATAGGTCCGGTGTAAGGTTATTAAAAAATGGCAATTTCTTAAGGACTCTCCAAATTTGATTATGTAATATTTATGCAGCCTACTTCTTTCTTTTGATTCTTGTTTCCTACCATGTTGTGTATTTGTCAGCATATCTCACCTCATAATTTCTCTATTCAAACTTTGATACAACTTTCTTTCTTAGGTAATGGAAACATTTCACAAAATAATAAGTTGGCATCATTTGAGGAGAGTTACAGCAACAAAAACACTGAAAAATTCTGAGTGCCTGCTCAAACTCAATGAGTGATTCTCTTCAGTGTTACAGGGAAACTGACTCAATATATTTTCAGTAAAAATGTTAAGGATTTTTCACATCACTGGCAAACAGTTGGAACCATGAATCTTAAATCTGTAAATATCTAGAAACTATCATATTTATTAACTTGTTATGCAGAGAAGGCTACTATCACTGTATAAACTTCAACTATTTCAATTATGAATTCTTTGCCTGAGATCAAGTAAAATTGCTACCTAAGGCTTTGTCTCCCAAGAAACAGTAAGACAAGTGGAAATGTCATAAGAAGCACAATGAACATTTGACTTAATAGTCTAGCTCACTTAATGATTTCATACTTAGTGGCCTATCTCAAATATCAAAGGTGTCTTTCAGTGTCTTGAATCCCTACTTTGATAGACATATTTCTGTTTGCTTAGTTTTTCTCAGGGGTAGGCATCATTCCTTTCAGTTACTATCAGTTCCTTAAGAATAAGTTATTTAATTATTCAAGTAGCCAATTTTGTGCTTTAAAAGCTACAGGTACTTGCAAACTACAAATTGGGAAAAAAATAATATGTATATGAGGGCAGTCCGGAAAAAATACAGCCATAAATGCCACTATTTTTCATATTACAAGACAGCCCTCATAAATTTGCCCATGGTGCATTCATAAAGTGGAAAATTTAGTAGAGGTCATTGAAGAAACTTTGCCCAGGTTAAATATAATTTTAAATAGTGACTAATAATTACTATAGGCAGAGATTTTTGTCTGTTTGTTCATGTTTTCCAGTGCTAGGCACATTGTAAGGGCATGAATATTTGCTGAATGAATGAATGATTTTGTATAATTAATGTGAACACCTTAATAATCTGATTTATACCATAAACACAAAGTACTACAAATGTTTATTTAATTAAAACTCTATTGTGTAAATACCTTCATACCTTTCTTAGTCTCATTGAATTTATTATCACTGGTAAGAGGAAATGGGAATTATTCTGCTATCTTAAATTTACAAACACCTTCTATACCTTTTAAACTGTTCTTATATTCATGCTTTAGTGCAGAGTGGCTAATTTAAAGTAAAAAGCTCAAAAGTCAGGGTGAAAGACTCAATTTGTGCAATATTCAACCCTGGAAAGTAGAGCTGCATATGTTCTATCTTAAATCTGCCAGTGGAAAACCAACAAAGGAATAATTTTAGAATTCTTAATCCAACGTTACTGAAGAAAAAACATCTGATTGTCTTAAACTGCACCAAATTTGGATTGTCTTAAACTGTACCAACTACTAGAAGTATCCAAAAAGATGTGTTCTTGCACTGGAGGAACATAAAGATGTGTACACATAAAGCAATTAGAACAAGACACAACAGCACAGACTGTTGTGAAATTGTGGGCAAATCACTACAAAACTATGACTTAGTCTTTGAGCTTTAAGAGTAAATAATATCTGGATTAATAATAACCGAACTTATTTGTTAACATGAAGTGCAAGACTCATGGTTTTAAAACTCCAAATGCATTTTTATTTTTAATAGTCACTAGGCAATAATTAAGGCACAAAATTAGAATAACAATTGAAGTTTATAATTGAGATACAACAGACAAGAGTAAGTAGATCTTGCCTGAATTTGCTAATTGTTCTTATCTACAACTGCTGTATTCCTTAAAATCCAAAACTTTTATTTTATATATTTACAAAGACTATGTTGGTTCACAAATTCACTGATAAATAATTTCATTTTAATACTACCATTTTTTTTCTAGAAATAGAGTTTGGCAACACAGAACTTGTTATCCATAGAAAAAAAGTGCTCAGTCATTTCACAGCTTTAAAGAACACAGGAGGGAGGATACACAGTATCATCCAACTGCAGTAAGGAGCCCAGGGTGGCTGACGAGTATGGAGCACAGAGAAAGAGTTGTAAAGAGAACTCACATTGGGTGGTCAACATATAATGCAATAAGTAGACGAGGCACTGTAGAACTGTACACCTGGAACCTATGTAATTCTTGCTAACCTATGTCACCCCAGTAAGTCTAAGAACTAAAACAATGAATGAAGAAAAACAAAACAACAAAAAAAGAGTTGTGCAAGAGGGACGAAAATCAGAGAACAGGTTTTGTACACTATTGTAGGCCATCTTAAGTGTCAAGGGGCAGTTTTGATTTTAAGTGCAATGAAAAGCAGAGTTCCAAACACAGGAGTAATTAATTAACTTTATAATTAATAAGCAACCAATTAATGAGTATTTACCATTGCTAGATAATTCTCTAAATGCTTACAAATGTTATGTAATCATTCTGTCAATCCTTTAAAGTCAATCTTATCATCCCCATTTTACAGAATAGCACAATGAAGTAGAGGGAAGATTATGGAACTTTCTCAAGTCACTGCCAAGTGCTGGGAGAGGTATTCTAACCCAAGTTCCCTATTCCAGAGACTGAGCTCACAATTGCCCTGCACTCCTGAATGGTCCTGGGTTCTCCAGGACACACACAATACAGTTGGAGGAATGGAGAATTATCACACAGCTCATAAAAGAGAAATCAGTTGTAAATTAGAATAAAATAATTTTTGAAACTAAAATTATGGTATATTTTAATTATCATAAGGCATAAAGCTTTTTAAAAGATGTCAACAATTGCTACTTTCTACTACTGTTGTTTCCTTAAGGACATAGTAACTATCTCAGACATCTTTGAATCCTCTACATTCCTTAGCATAGTGCCTTGCAGGAAGTTAGAGCTTCAAAGGTTTGTACTAATTGAACCAATAAAATATTACAAAATAACAAAAAACATTTCTTCAGTACCTGGGAATCCCTAGATCTAACCATGTACTCATGATGCTGATGCTATTTCTTAGTGAAACCAGTTTTCTGTGAGTTTGTATTGAACTTGAAGCTGTACTTTGAGAAAACTTGGAAGTGTCTTTAAAAGTTTTTGAAATCCAGGCACTAGACATTTTTCACTTTATGCATATTTAAATTTATTTACCTGATTTTGACCCAATAAATATATTAAAGCCCATGCCCCTTGTTTGCATTAACTAGAAAATTTCATAGACACATTGTCAGTTGGATAAGTATATCTTCTCCCCTGAAAATTTCCTACTCCCTTCTAAAATTCTCAGGAGGATTTGTAGGAGCAACATTTTTTCCATTAAGTCTGATTGTTTCTGGTAATTTCTTGTTTCTTTCAGGATAAAATGTAATAGCAACTCTTTTGATGTGTTTATCTTGCTTCATCCTTTCTTCTTAAAAATTAGATCTTGTTTCTTGGCTCTCAAGATGTGCTCTATGTATCATCAGCATTAAAAGAATTAGAATAGAAATGCATATCCCTTTTTGTAATGGGTCTATTTACCTAATAAAAAAGATACAGTTTTGCAAAAGTGTAGTGAAACAATGCTGTAGTCTTCCCAATTTCACAGTAACATCTGAGCCATGACAAAACTATTTGACAAGAATGAATATTAAATCAGAACATGGGAAAGAAAGATAATATAAACCTTTCTTACCGAAATAACAAATTAGTGATAGTTTCATTTAAAAATAAAAACTGATAAGTAATCAAAACATAGCTTGAAAGAGGAAACATAAATTGCCAGAAAATAATTCAAAATGGTTTGATTCTCCAATCTTTAAATAAACGACTTCATTTTCTCAGTGGTAGTAACATATTTTTATGTCACCTATTCATTTCTTGTTTTGCTCTCCTCTTACCTCAACCTCTCAGGAACTATAAACAATTAACCAATATTTACGAAATACATGCTATGGGTTCAGAATTGTGCGAAGCAAAATTATCTACAACACAGAACCTGTCCTGAAAAGATATATTTCTGAAAAAAGAGTAACATAAGAAAAGTAATAAAAATTATTAAGGGTTATTTTATATGTCATGATGACAATCCTATGTAGTAATATTTTCAAGACAGGAGATACTCATGTAAATTAAAACTGTCTAGAGTGGAAATATGGAAGAAAATTTATGTTATCTCAATATATAAATATAAATACAGATAAATTAGCAGCTTAACTCTTTAATTCAATCATGTGTAACCCGGCTCTCTCCTATTTCTAAATCCTCATGTCCTGCCAAGTTCCCCACACCAGTCACAACTGACTTCTTGTTATTTCTTGGTGGATTCAAACACATGTCTCAGGCCTATGTACTTTAAAAAGTTCAAAATATGAGTCCAAACCCCAATTTAAAAACATTGTACTAAATAATATTTTATGGTTGTCCATAAAACCTTGAATCACAGCTGTAAGAATGAATTAAATGTAAAATTTATGCCAATTTTATAATTAAAACCCAAACTAAGGGCAAAATAAAGTTTTCATAGAAATAAAATGAAATAGTACAGAAAGCAGTCTCTTATATAACTAACTTTCTAAAGGATCATACTGGCACATTTTTAAATATATCTGGCTCAGATCAAAGTACTTTGATTCATAAAATCTGTACCAACATAAGCATCACAAATGTAAGCCAAATACTTGTGGAGGTTTGCAGCAAAGGCTCCCATAATTTCTAGCCATGCCTATCTTCTCAGTGAATCCACTGTCCTCACTTAGTGCCTTGTAATTTTTAATAACTCCATAAATATCTATTGAGTAAACTGATGCATAAATGAATAAATGAGTGAATTATATCAATTGGTTTTAAACAGGCTGAGTTATGACATCCTGAAAAAATGTTTTTAACAAGTGCAACTAGTATCTACTAAAAGACATTCATAAATTGGGTCTTGTAAAACTATTGACATATTTTTATATTTCAAAGATCTTAATGTCACATTTAATTTAGCTTTAAGACAATGTACTATTGTTGAGAGTTCCACTCTAGAGGGTAGAGTGGTGAATGCATTGTTTGCAATCTCTTTGACCACATTACAATTGTAATTGAATTATAGAACAATCTATCTGGAGAACCATCCAAAGACTAGCTGAACAGAGTCCTATAACTAAGGATACAAAGAAGCGACCTCAAGGCTGATGATAAGAGGGGCGGAAAACAGAAACAAGCTGGCCACAAACCTCAATGTGGCAGTCAAGAATTGGGAGAGATATCTCAGCTACAGAGGTTCTCCCTGAAAAGCAAGAAATCTCAAGTCCAGATTGGGCTCCCCAGCCTAGAACACCAATGGTGGGAAGAGGAGTCCCCACAGCACCTAGCTATGAAAATCATCAGGGATTCCCTATGTCTGGGTGAGAAGGAAAGTGGCTAAAAACCCTGACATCTTCTTAAAGAGCTTGCGAACACATTGTCTCACTCCCAGGCACTCATCCTGGTCTCTGGCAGAGGAACAATGACATAGGAGGCATCAGAGACGTACAGGAATAGACTGAGTTGTGTGGCTTCAAGGTGAAATCATTTTCCCTCTGTTGAGCAGCCCTCCTGTGTACCCTACAGACAAATGTCAACTTTCCTGTGTTAAACCCTCCATCCACATGACCAAATCTGAATTTTAATTGGCATGGTGAGCTGCACTCACTTTACCCTGATGACTTGCTGGAACTCTGCTTCACCCAAATAGTACGAAGGTCTCTGGCAGAGACCTTTTTGCTGGCAAGTGACAGAGGTGTTAGGGTCTCCTATGCCTTTGCTGAGCTGTCCCAGGAAGGTACTGGTGATGGCTGAACTTGGTTCACAACGTAGATTCTGCTACACACCTGAAGTTCCAGCACAAACAGCAGCCAACCAGGGATAACTTTGTAGTAGTGGCTGACCTTGGTCTGCACAGAAGCTCCTCACAAGAGGCCCCAGAGTGAGCACACAAATGGGTCAGCTTCAAGCCACAGGAGAACACTATCTAATTAACCCCACAAGTTACAAACCCAGAGGGTGGTCTCAGCAGGCACCAGGCCCTGCTAGGGCAAATCCCACTCCATGAGGTATCACCATATATGGAGTTGTCATGGCCAATCCTCATAGCCAGTAAGTTTGAGAGTCAATTCAACCCTTGATGTGCCAATACCAATCAAGGCACAGCTGCAAGAGAAGAGAATACACAACCCGCACAAGGAACACACTTGGAGATTCTAGTTCAGGTGAGACTGTGCCTATAGGAAACCTACAAAATGAGGCCACCTTGCCAAGAATGGAAACATAGCAGATCTATGTAATACATGAAAATGAACACAGAGTGGCAGCCAAAATGAGGAAATGAAAAAGCATGTCCCAAATGAAAGAACAGGAAAAAGCTTCAGAAAAAAGAACTAAACAAAATAGAGGCAAGCAATATATCAGATGCAGAGTTCAAAACTTTGGTTCTAAGTATGCTTAAGGAACTTAATGAGAACTTCCACAAAGAAATAGCAAGCATAAAAAAGAACATAGAAACCACAAAAAAGAAACAGTCAGAAATGAAGAATACAATAACTGAAATGAAGAATACGTGAAAAAGAATCAACAGCAGGTTAAATGAAGCAGAGGACCAAATCAGTGATTTAGAAGACAATGTAGCAGAAAACATGCAATCAGAACAAAAATAAAAATAAAAAATACTGAGGACAGCTTAAGAGACTCCAGAGACATCATCAAGCATAACAATGTTCACGTCATTGGGGTACCAGAAGGAGAAGAACAAGAGCAAGAAATTGAAAAGGTATTTGAAGAAATAATGACAAAAAAACTTCTCTAATCCAGTGATAGAATTAGACATACAAGTTCCGAAAACATGGAGAGTCTCAAACAAGATGAAACTAAAGAGGCTCAAACCAACACATCAATTAAAATGACAAAGAGAGAATCTTAAAAGCAGCAAGAGAAAGGCAGTTAGTTACCAGTGAGAGATCTCTCATAAGATGGTCAGCAGATTTCTAAACAGAAACAGTGCAGACTAGAAGGGATTATCAGGAAATATTCAAAGTTATGAAAAGCAAGGAACCCCACTACTCTACCCAGAAAGGCTATCATTTAAAATTGATAAAAACCTTCCCAGAGACAAAAGGCTAAAGGAATTCATTACCACCAAACCATTATTATGAGAAATGTTAAAGTGAGTTCTTTAAGAAGGGAATACAAATGGGAATAATAAAATGACAATACTATGTATCTATCAATAATTACTCTAAGTGTAAATGGATTTAATGCTTCAATTAAAGATAGGATAGACTAATGAATAAGAAAACAAGACCCAAACATATGCTGCCTACAAGAGATCCACTTCAAATTGAAAGACATACACAGGCTAAAAGTAAAGGTCGAAAATATTTTATGCTAATGGAAATTTAGAAAAATTTTGTAGCAATACTTACATGGGGTAGTAAGACAAAATGGACTTTAAAATGAAGGCTAGAATAAAAGAAAAAGAAGGACCTTACATAATGATAAAGGGAACAATCCAACAAGAGGTTATAACACACTAGGTCTGACTTCATCCTGTTCATTTTCCAATTTTAAATGCATAGTTATTTGAAGCCTTTATGCATGCATAGAACAGATACCTAGAACAGATACCTAAATTCCAGAACAGATACACAAAAATGTCATCCATGTACTGGTGCTGGTTTGATAATTGATTGTTACTGTACTACAATAGGATAAGGAGCTTGTATCATTATGAAAATCAAGTTCATTTCTAAGCACAATGTGTTGTTCAAATGAAAGAAGAAATAGACAAGTCCAAAATTATATTTGGAATTGCAAAAATTTTCTCTCAGTAGTTAAGTAGAAAATAAAAACAATAAAGCCATAGAAGACTTGAAAAATACTATTATACAAATTTGACCTAATTGGTACTAACAGCACATAACGAAAATGCATTCTTCCAAGTATGCATGGAAAATATTTTCAACTAAATGAAATTGAAGACATAACATATCAAAATTTATAAGATGCAACTAAGTTTGTGCTTAGTGAAGAATTTATATCTATAATTGCTTACACTAGTGAAAAATGAATATCTAAAATCTATTATCTAGTCTTCTACTTTAAAAATTTAAGAAAAAATTAAACCCAAAGTAGGTAGAGGGAGAAAATAATAAAGATATGATACAGAAGAAATCAATTAAATAAAAAATTAAATTTAGATAAAAACAGCAAATCCCCAAGCTGCTTCTTAGAAAATAATCAAGAAACATATAACACTCTAGCTAGAATGATAAGAACATAAAGAGAAGACACAGATTATCCATGTAAAGAAAGAGAACACATCACTACAGAGTGATAAAAGATAAGGAGATAATATAATATAAACAATTTTGTGACATCAAAAGATATTTAACCTTCTCAGTCTCCAGGAAAATGAAAACTAAAATCACAATGAGATATCAACTTATACCCATAAGAATGGCTATAATAAAAAAGACAAACAATACAAGTCTTACAAGGATGCAGAGAAACAGGAGCCCTCAAGAATTACAAGTGAAAATGTAAAGTAGTACAGCCACTATAGAAAATAGTATGACAGTATCTTATGAAGCTAAAAACATACTTACCATATGGCCTACTCCTAGGAATCTACTAAAAAGAAATCAAGATATATGTCCACAAAAACATACGTATAAAATGTTCATAGCAGAATTATCCATGATAGCCAAAAACTGGACACAATCTAAATGTCTATGAATGGGTGAATAGAGAAACAAAATATGGAGTATCCACAAGGAAATACTTTTCAGTAATATGAAGGAGTGAATTACTAACATATGCAGCAACGGAGATGACTCTCAAAAACATTATGCTAACTGAAAAAGCCATGCATAAAGACTATGTATTGATGTCATTTACATAAAAATGTTCATAAAAATTTATAGATACACAAATTGGAAAAACTGAGGGACAAAAGATCACCTGCATGGGGGACCTTTTAGGAGTAATCAAAATGTTGTAAAACCAGATTGTGATGATGGTTGCAGAATTTTATAAATTCACCAAAACTCGTTGAGTTGTATACTTATAATGGATAAATTTTATAGTGTGAAAATTATACCTCAATAAAGCTGTTTTAAAAATTAAGGAAACTGGGAGTTCCCTGATGGTGTAGTGGCTTAAGGCTTCGGCACTGGCACTGTCAGTGCTACGGCCTGGGTTCAATTCCCAGCCCGGGAGCTACCCACATAACAAAAAGCAAAAAAAAAAAAAAAAAAAAAAAAAAAAAAAAAAAAAAAAAAAAAAAAAAAAAAAAAAAAAAATTAAGGAAACTAAGTAGTTGCAGGTAAAAATCTAGGGGAAATATGCAAGAAAAATACTATACCAAAACAAATCTGGATTGCAATATTCTCTCCAGAGTATGTATATGTCAATGACAATTTTTCTAGAATTTTTTTTAAAAATTTAAACTCTTATGTACTGTTTCAAATACTATTTCAGAATATGTTCTCATTTTTTCTATGGTCATTATTCACTGAAACTATTTCTAAAATATTAGTGCTAGATCCCAAAAACCATTTCCCCAATTTCATTTTATGTTTTCTTCTATCACAGTTTTTCCTCATTAGTCTTCACAAAGTCTAATTGTTGAGAGAGTTCTAGCATTATTGTTTTTTTTAAAAAAAGGGAAATTAAAGCTCAGACAAGTGGGAAAAATTTTCTAAACACGACTGTGGTGGATTTCTGAATTAAGTATATCAAACCCAATATCTCTTAAGCATGTTGCCTGTCTGCAACTGAATCAGCTATATTTTCATTTTACGTACAAATTATAAAATGCAAATATTTTTGTCCATCCTCTTCCTATTGGTGAAAAAACAGAATACACCCAACATATGAAAAGAAAATTAAATCTACTCTATTCTGATAGATGATGCTCTCAGTTTTTCTGGTGTGTACGTGTGTTCATTTATTTTAAATTTGTAGCCATGCAGTCTTTGATGCCATAGTAAAGAGATTAGAGACACAGCCAAATGCACCCTGGTCCAGGGCTATAAAAAGAAGATGACACCAAAGGGAGCCAACCTGCCGAAGACAGTAATTCAGTAGGGTCGCATTCTGTCAAGTCATAATTATGAATATTTTTATGGTCCAGCTAGTCTTCTGTAACTCTCCTATCAGTCTCAAAAGTTATCCATGTGATCAGAACAAAGCAACAGAGGAAACAATAGTAACACTTTATGATCAGTGCTTTCTTCCAGAATGCATAATCAAAGTTTCGCTTCCCACCACTCCCCAGTCAATTGGAAGATAGATAGGAAGAGAGATCAACCACTGAAAATAATAGCTACGTGCATGCTATCTAAGTTAAGGATCCATGAAATTCATGAGGAAGAAATCTTAATCCATGTATTTCATATTAAAAAGTAATCGAATGTACCTTCCCAATATCTGAGGAAGATAGCACTACAGATTACATTGGAATAAGAGAATTAACAGAGAAAGAAGTAGGTCATGTAACTTCTAAGTTATTATCCCCTCTGTATTGATGCTTGCACTAAAATAATGTATATTGTTGCCCAGAATAAACACCTTAACAGAAAGGAGAAGGGTAGTGCGAAGCTTTTATGAATAATTGATTGCTGCCATAAATACTTGAATCGCTATGATTTTAGTGGGGTTTTGTTCTTTAGCAAAACATGTAATAGTGACATGGATTTGCATACAGTAAAATATAGCAGAACTGAGGAGAAAGTCTCAGGATTAAAATTATATGCGCTCACAGTAAAAAGAAATAGAGAAAAGTAGACTATGCCTGGGTGTATCAAGGTAATAAATACTGAAGGGAAAAAAGTAAGTTTTTATTTAAGCCTGCTCTTTTTCTGTACAAATACACTGACCTCAGTCACCATAAACTAGGATGAAAGAAATGACCTCTCAATCCCACTAGGTCATAGAGATATCTTGGCTGAGTGGCCATCAAGAAAGAAAGGCTGAGTGGAAAGCATTTCCTCTCTGAGGAAACCTATATAAATCACACTTTATGAAACCACTCAGATTATCATAGAGAAAGTGCCATAGGTGAAGGGCTTCCTTAGTAAACGATACTTAGAAACGTTGGATAATTTATGAAGACAACTTTTCCCATCCTCACTGAAATAACAGAAATTGAGAAGGGAGCTATGAAAGGTTAAGCAGTGATCATGTCACAAAAATATCTTGGTTGTCCAACACAATTCACAGAACTGCAGGAAAGGATAGTCTACACTTGAAAAGAAAAAGAGAGAAAAAAGAAACTATCAATATTGCATTTTCTCAGAAAAGTGAGCCTTTCTTCAACTAAGGCAAATTTCAAAAGTACCATAACTTGACAGGCTTAGCTTAAAAGAAATATTTTTTCCCTGAGGTGCTGCTGCCTCCATGGGGTAATTCATCAGCCACATTATTAACATCTTGGGAGATAGGCTAAGACAATTTTAGAATCTATGTGTCATAGCAGCAAAAATTGTCTCATCTTGATTTTTCAGATACCAACAGAGTAGGTTTGACAGTCATAATTTCTAGACAAGGAAAAGAATGTTCAATCAGACACTTCAAGAAATGCAACAACTTCAGAATGGCTTTTATTATACTCACTTTTTTATTGCCCCTCAACTTTGGCTCTAAATCAGCTAAAGCCAGTAAGTACCCAGTGTGATTCTAGTATTGTTTTTTTGGTTTTCTTTTTTTTCTTTCTTTTTTTTTTTTTTTGCTTTTTTGGTATGTGGGTAGCTCCCTGGCTGGGAATCGAACCCAGGCCACAGCGCTGACAGAGCCAGCACCGAAGCCTTAAGCCACTACACCATCAGGGAACTCCTCATCTTTTTTTATTATTGTTAAACATATTGGGGTGACGTTAGTTAGTAAAAATGACATAGGTTCCAGATGTACATTTCTACAGTGCATCATCTAGGGTGCAGGCCATCTTTTTGCCACCAGCTTCATATACACAGAAAATACCAACTGAAATCTACACACTAAAGGTTCAAACCAAAATGTGAACAAGAATGATCAAAACAGAATTCATCAACTCTTTATACAGTCAGGGTCCTTCCCCAGGCTTCCAGGTAAAATCAGCAGCAGACTCCCCTGTCCTCACAGCTTGATGGCCCTTCATAGTTCATCAAACATCCTTCTACACCTCTAAAACAAATGGTGGTCTGTAAATGACCTGTGTCTAAATCATATTGAGTGCCTGTGAAGTGCATATTGCTGTGCCCCACTCTAGACCTATCAAATTGGAGCATTTGGAAGAGGATTCCTGGAATGTACATTTTAGAACAATCCTCTGGGTATACTTCTGTACCCCAAGTTTCAAAATCTTGCTTTCCAATTGCTCCTGCCACGTCTGTACTCTAGATTCTTATCACTGTGTATCAAGAAGTTGATAACAATCTGGCCATTTTTTTGCATCGTGTCTTTTCTAGTACTTTCTGTATCCTACTGAGTAGATATCTCAAAATCCTTTTTATCACAAATTCTTTCTGCTCAAAATTCTTAATTGATAATCATATTTCAAGACAAATTTAAACTTCCTTCTGAGTATTTAAGGACTTCCATGAAAGGATTCCAGTGTGTTTGGCCCCTTGACATTTCTAATGACTTCACTCTGGAGTCTCTCTGATCAGTTCTGATCAGACTAGATGCCAACCTTTCCTTATATGCTTATCTTTTCCATCTCCATATCATCCATCTTTCTGTTTCTATGCCCCAACGCTCTTCCTAGTTTTCCAAAACCTAATACTTCTTCCAAGAAGAAAATCCAGAATCACCTTCTGTAGAGTCAAAGTGGATATACTGGAATGCCAGGAGTCTCCAGACAGATTCAAAAATCCTAGTAGTACTACTCACTACTACATTATTTGGAGCAAATTTACCTGATAAATGTGAAATACGGTACCAGATACCTGGTACATTACAGGAACTCAATAAAGATTAAAATTTATTTTCTTTACTCTATCATTCATTACATAGTGCTGTAATTATGGTCTTTGTCTGCATCTTATATTTATATGTAATCTTTGTCCTGTAAGTAGGCTCTCATTTTCATAAGAAGCCCATTCCATGTGATCCAGGTGGAGCTGATCTTCCCCTACCATTACATGTGGAGTGGCCACATGACCCAAGCCCAGAAATCAGAGTGCTCCATAAACACACACACACACACACACACACACACACACACACAACCCCAAACTGCAGCAATTGGCTCAGGGATGGACATTTTGCCCAAGTCAATCAGATCAATCCCTAAAAATCTTACTGGGCTCTGACGAAATGAACACTAATTATTGGGTTTTCTGTATGCGCCATTGAGGAAAGCCGGGAGATGCCAGTGATCAGCTTTACTATCATGTTAGAAAGTTGGCCCCCAAATTAAACTAACTAAAAGGAAAATGCAACTCAAGTATAGAAAGGTGATGTCCTCGTAGCATCATTTTTATACCTGAATCTGTCATGCCTGAGGTGTAACTATAGACTTTTCATTTATAGGAGTTGACATAGTTTCCACAAGTTTTCTGTCACTTTTATATAAGACAACTCCTGATGATACAGAAATATCAGAAAATGAGATGTTGCAAATAACAAAATGTAAAGAGACTGAATTAACATGAGTGAGGAGCTGGGAAGAGAAGCAGTGTCTGGATGAGACATTGACTTACCTCTCTTTGCTTTGCAGATGAGAACATTATTGGTTGGACGTCTAGTATTCCCATTGCCAGGCAGTGGCATTTTGAAATGATGCATATGGGAAGAAAGTTTGTTGTTCAGTAGTCAAGAAATAAATAGTAGTGGACTGTGATAATCACAGTGTTTGTCCACTCACCCTGCTTTATCTCATCTTCTTCTTGTTACACAACTTGTCTTTTTTTATAGAAACTCCAAAACATCGTATCACCACTTTTCTAAAGGGATAAGCACATGACCCACGATGGGCCAGTCAAAGCATCCTAATAGCAGGTCACAAGGATATTCAGGAGTGGCACATGATCTACTCCAGAGCAATTACAACCTTCCTTCAAACTTTAGCAGCAAGTAACAGAAAATAAAAATAAAAATTCCTTGGATTGAAACTGCTAGCTATAAAAATGAGTTTATAACTCCTCTCCATGAACCAATTCTACTACCAATCAGGAAAATACTGCCTGAGATTAAATTCAAGGCAGAAGAAAGAAGAGATCATTGATGGCAAGAGTATAAATAACCTAATAGCAGCCATTTATTAGTAGCTGAAAGGTAGCTCTATCCCCCTATAAGTCTCAGTTATGTGAACCAATAAATTCATTGTCTGTAAATTAATTAGGCTAGGGTTTCTGTTCTTTGCAATTAATAGTCCTGAATAACCCATTTCTTCAGTGCTTTTATGTCACCTCACAAACAGTCTCTAATTTTTTCATGCATACATTCTATCTGATTAAACAGTGATACCCTTGAGGGAAAGACATTATATTATTGATTTCTTTTTTGAACCCTATACTTCCAATAGAAATTACAACACATTAAATGGAAATTTGAGATGAAAAGTCAACAAATTAATTCCTAAGTATGATAAAGATTCACAGTTACCTATTCTTTCAGGTTATAACAATAGTTACTTTCCTCCTATAGTACTTGAGGGCACACCACCCCAGACAAAATATCATAGAAAGAACTAAACAGCATTAACTTTCACTCACTTAGAAGCTTTTCAGTGTTTTTCAGCTTTTATGTTAAAAACCTATTTCAAATTCTTATTGATTCAGTCCAGGAAGTCTGTACATTTCTAAAAACTTGCTCATTTCTTCTAGGTAATTGAATGCTGCTATTCTTC
The DNA here is from genome assembly GCA_004026885.1 of Lyroderma lyra. NCBI lineage: Eukaryota > Metazoa > Chordata > Mammalia > Chiroptera > Megadermatidae > Lyroderma > Lyroderma lyra. Next base: position 21,605 of record PVJL010006113.1, read on the forward strand.
CTGACACAAAACAACTAAATTAGCCAGCAGTAATTACAGTGTCACTTGATAACCTTTTTCCTTGTATTTAGAAGTATGTACTCCAACAGCAATATTTATACTTCACCTCTTTCTTCCTTGTGTTACAATGTAAAAAGTTATAATTTACTTTCATGAATCTGCTCTTTTACATATTCTTGGTTTAATAATCATTAGTAATAACAAGGTTTCCAATGCTAAATATTAGTGAGCTTAGTGGGGACAAAAGCATTTCAATTTTGTTTCCCAGCCCATTTGCTCTTGGCCATACCACATTACAGCAGAGTAGCTTAAGAAGACCTAGATTCTGGCCAACTCCTCTTTTTTTCCTTTTCTGCTCACTTAATTGAATCAAAAATATACTTCTATGATACAGGCTTCTATAAATAAGAAGATAATTAGGATATTTAAAAAATTCCTGGGTTTTTTATTTTTTGTTTGTTTGCTTTGTCTTTATACAGAAACTAAAGAATAGCAGACCTTTGAGGTTTGATATTCTATCAATCAGGTCCCCCAGCAGGAAACAGAATTTACCCCCAAGTGATTCAAATAAAGTAACTTTATTGAAGACATTCCTTTAAATGAGCAGAGATAAAAGAATAAGTAAGGTATGGGGAGGCACTCAGAGGACAGCATTAGTGAAAAGCCATCACTACTACAAGGACTGAAGGGAACAAAAAGCATTAACTGAACCCATAAGAGCTGGAAGTATAGATAAGGAGCCACCTGAGGAAGCAGTGGTGGGAAAACAGCAACCACCAGAGATGGTCATGGTGGAGTAAGGAAGAAATACCCTAGCCTCTCTTCCTCTGTTCTCTGGTCTTCTGCCAATGCCTCTCATTGGTGAAACAACTGGAAGCAGCCAACAAGGAAACCCAGGTAGGGAAGCAGTCCACCGAACTGGGCAGAGCAAAATGAAATGGATCCAGGGAATGAGGATGGACTAAGAAAGAATAACCAGCTATTGAGTATAGTCTTGACCTATTGGAATATCAATGGAGAAAGAGTTGAAGGTTCAAATTTTTCCCATTGTTTCACTCCACTGCATCCTTTCCATCATAGGAAAGTGACCAGATGTGTTAGAAAGGGGATGGAGGCTCTAGAAGGACTACTACTATTCTGGAGCTTATAAATTTTTGTGAAAAGCTTCTCTCTACTTCAGGCTGGCATTGAGATGTTGCCTGACTCCTTTCATGGGGTGCCACAGGCTTCCAATAAAATCTCTGGAGATTCCTCCAGTTAAAGAGACTCTATTAATTTGTCACCACAGGACTTAGCAGTCAGGATTCAGGAAAAGGCTGTGGCAGCCTGTGACTGTCATACTTATGGGGTTAAGTTTTCACACATTTCATGCTATACTTGTTAAGTTGCTGCTTGTATCTGTCAGCCCTTTTTATCTGCTCAGTTATTGCCAGTTGTGTCATTCATTCTCTATATCGCATCACATGGCTCATCTCACTTATCTCACTCAAGTTCCATTTGACAGATATTGCCACAATCGAATTTATTCCCAGTTGTTCCAAAATTTAATTTTACACATTGGTTAATATTTGGCAATATCAGTGCTCCCTTTTTTCTTGTAATGGTATGGAAAGATTGGAAACTTTGAGTCTTTTGTGTACATTATACACCTTCTTTTCTCTTCTCACTTACATTTTGAAAGACAATTATTAGTTCTTATTTTAAAAAATCTGTATCAAAATTTGCACTTTGCTTTATGTCTTAGAATTACTTTTTAAGGTAGAATATTTGTATTTTTAAAATCAATACAAGCTATTTACCTCTCTTTTTCCTTAATAAAATTAAAGAAGACTCCACCCCAAGGTGAAGAATTTAGACAGAGCATTTGTAGCATTAGGGATCTGTCTGTGCCCTGGAACCTTTACAGATTTTTGTTTTAACTCAGTTCAAGTTATTAAACATCTACTCAACACTATTTAAAAGACACAGAATGCTGCCCTGAAACCATACATGCCTTTGAAGAAGGGGCAGATGATTTTTAATAGAAAAATAGTGTGAAATAGTGGTTGCTTGAAGTAAAGAGAAATAAAAAGAAGATAAGTAGGATGCTAGAAAAGTGATTGGGGAAAAAAATGGGGTGGGGAAGGAAACAAGCTTAGAAATGGAATTTCATTTCTATGGAATTTTCCTTATATTCCAACATTATCCTAACTCGCTAGATTACGTTGCCTTGGCATTTTTATATTCTTCCCAGATCATATCCTTGGGTTGACTATAGCAAACAAAATAATTCTCCTGACATAACAAGGCAGATTAAAAAAATGTGATGAATAGAAGACAGACACTAAGATATGAAATAGCAATGCTGTTGGCCTAAAGGTTTATAAATTGCTTCCTAGAATTTACATCACAGTCATTTTCACTCGCTTTGAAGGCTTCTCAAGGGCAAAGAATGTTTTCCTCACCTAGCAAACAATTCCATTTGCAGCAGGAATAAGGTGTACTGTGTATATCCAGACACACAGCTAATAAAGCAAACCTGATAAGAGGAAATGTGGAATTGAATCTCTTCCAAATGATCTTGTTCTCTTCACTAGGGACAAAAAAGCATTTAGTGTATTAGTCACATATCAGCCAACTATGCATGCAGAACTCATCAGTAAAGAAAGATGGCTTTAAGTGAAAATCAGAAATCTGAGATTAAAAAAGAAATGTTGATAAAGGTCCTGGTTCTTTCCTTACTCACTTCAACATGATCACAGAAAATGTTCACTTTGTCCTTGCCTGCTCATTTCAGACTTTAAGAGCCCAACTCTATGAAAGAGGAAAATGAAGACACCTACCAGTTAATGCCAGTGAAACAACCTAAGGAGTTCATAGAAAGACAATTCAGAAGTGAGCATTACTGTTATTGAGGCAATGGCCCATGTCACTCTCTAACATTATCCATAGAGAACTCTCTCATAAAGATGGCCATGTTAAAGCAGATAGGGCCCCAATTCAGCAAATCTTGAAAAGTAAAGTTGCTGCAAGTTTAACTTAAGCTGGGACACATAGCTACAACAAGGTAAAAATGGTCAAATCACCAGCAACAACACCACATGCCGCACATATCTCTGTCACAGTGCCCCTATTAGCAGAACAGAACAGAAAATCTAAACTTAGATCGATTTTGCATAATGATATAAAGCATACATTCTAAACATTATTTTTATTTTAGATATCATATATTAGACCAGTCCCAAAAAACATAGTTTTAATTTTTTTCTTCTTCATCTAAAATAACACACACACAGAAACTTGCTTAGCATGGACTCACTGCTCTTGCTGCAGAGGAATTGATAATGGCGTTTCCTGAATACAGGTGATGATAAGTTATAGTATATTGCCCATTGCAATGGCCAATTCCCATAAGAAAATATTTTCATATATACTATTAACAAATGCAATGCAAATTTTCTCCCAATAGATTGAAAAACATTTAAAAGATCAATGCAATGGAATATTATTCAGCTATAAGAAAAGATGAAATATTGCCATTTGCAACAAAATGGATGGACCTGGAGACCATCATGCTTAGTGAAACAAGCCAGACAGAAAAAAAAAAGGAACTGTATGACTTCACTCATATGCGGAATATAAAACTGAAAGCCACAGAGAAAAAACAAACAAACAGAAAACCCATGGACACCATCAATAGTTTAATGCTTATTTGGGGACGAGTGGGTTAGGGAGGGGAGAAAGGGGAGGGGGTGGGAGAGGAGGTGGGGGAAGCTAAATATAAGGTGATGGAAAGGGAAGTCACATTAGGTGGTGAACTTATTATACATCAAGCTGACAATGCACTGTAGAATTGTATGCCTGAAACCTATGTAATCCTTGCTAACAGATGTCACCCCAATAAGTCGAACAATAAAAATGAATTTAAAAAAATAAATAAAAAATAGAAGATCAATAATATTCTGTGTTGGTGAGGGTGTGAGGAAACAAGTGTTCTCATACCCCAAAATGAGAAATGTATGTCAAAACTCTTAAAAATATGTGCACTGTTTGTCAAGCATTTCATTTCTAGGATTTTCTTCTCCCCCTAAAAAAAAAATTATCATTCACATGTCCAAATGTCTAATGCTATAAAATTGCTATAATAACAAAAAAATCCAAAACATAAATGCCCAATGTGAGAATATGGGCTTCTTTTTATTCTCAGTATTGATTTTTGCAGCAGTCATGTGTTATTTTCTTATGCAAAAAAGAATGAATAAATACTGATTTATTTGCGAAAGTATGAGAGAAATAGAATAGTAATGCAAAAATTACAACTAAAGAAAACAGAAAGAAAAAAAGAGAGAGAGTGAGAGAGACAAAGGCAAGTAGGAAGGAAGGGAAGGAGGGAGGGAGGAAAGAAGGCAGGCAAAAACATCCTGCATAAGCTTTTCAAATTACAGATTTTTTACCAAGGCATAATATTTGTAAATGTGCCTTCAAAAATGTATAGCTGTTATCCATTTAGAATCATAAGGTGTTAGATCACATGCACCGAACATCTCATGTCACAATAGAGAAAGACTTATAGAGTCTTACATCAGGTTACAACGTACAGAACCTGGGTCTCCCAACTCTCATGGATGATCCGTCCACTCTATACCTCACAGACTGCTTCACAACACTCCTGCTCTACATTCCTAGCTCGTTTTCTCTCTAATTCACTTCACTTACCCTCTACCTACCATCTATCTATCTATCTATCTATCTATCTATCTATCTATCTATCTTCTTGCTATCATCTACCTACCTATCATCTAGCACCTATGATCTAAATACCTACTTATCTACCTACCTATTATCTACCTGTCTTTTTCCCTGTATTGTGACCTTCACATCCATCTTCATTTCCTCTCAACCCTCTTCCTTCCTCCCCCTCCTCCACAAAGTAAGACTTTAAAGTTTTAGTGAAATGGAATTGTACTTTTTAAAAATAATCGTAAGCACAATATGAAGCCGTGCAGGTATCTGTCAGGGGACTGTCACAATAAAAGCTCAGTATGGGAGCAGTGTGTAGGCTGGAGTGAGGACAGGAGTAGGAATGGGAAGGACCAAAAGGCTCCTTCACAAGGCTACTGCCATCAGTTAAACATAAGGTAATATGAAGAATGTATCATATGCAAGATTTCAAAGTCTGTGTGTGGTCCACAAACATTAAGATATGAGGAATGCCACAAGGGGTTACACACATACATAAGACAGACATTGCTATCAACTGTCCACCCCACTAACAGACATTTGTCTCTCACAAAATAATAATGAAAATTAAATTCCTTAGAGCTATATATTTCACCTTTCTTTCTCTGATCTTAACAATGTTTAATGCTAGGTATATCATCTCCAGTTTACAGAGAAATAAATTGAAGCTGCTATGGGTTAAGTTATTTGCTCAAGGTCACACAACTAGCAAATGGCAAAATTGGATTAAAATCCTGGTTTAAACCCAAAGCATTTCCATTGTGCTACACGGCCTCCCCATGACCTAATTCAAAGGCATAGAGATATTGATCTCTTGACTTCCTTTGATGATCTACCTTTTATGAAATAATATCACAAGTGTTGACCTATTTATTATTTTACATTTTAATTAATGCATTCATGTTAATAAAATATTTAAGCACAACAATGCTCACGTACCTCGTGGTACTCAAATTCACTTTTTGCTGATAAAAGTCCCCAGAGGTTTAGCCAGTTCTGCATACATAGTAGGAATGAAATGACACATGTTGGCTGGCTGAGTAGCACCTTTTTGTATTTACTTTAAAACCACCTCTTCAAGATTCAAACCAAATCCTAGTTTCTTTTATTCCTGTCCATTTCCTCAAGTTTATAGTTGCCAAAAACACTGTCTACTCACATTTCCTAGACTGAGGAGTCTTAGATTTTTAATGCAGCCTTATAAAAAACTCCTCTATTATAGTGATTCTTATCAGTACATTTTCCTTCATAAGCTTGGCTTGCCTTTTATCATACATGTTAGGACTAAAACTGAATCCAGTACTTTGCTACATTTGATACACAAGTAAACCTAAAAGAAGGCAGGTATATAAAAATGCATAAAACAATTTTGAATAAATATTTGGGAGAGGATACAGTTTTAGCATCACAAGTGTTAAATTTTACAGATAATGATAAAATTAATCTTAAAAATTCAGTTATAATCTTTCTTGCTATAATTTGCATCATGAAAAATATGCCTAACTTCCTTGAAGCTTGTGATCCAGAAATAATTTTATATATTTCTTCATTAGACATGCTCATGGGAAACGTGATCTCTGAACTGAGGTAAGTTGGAGAAGGTAGGCATGACACACTCATTTGCTGGCTGGATCACAGCAGAGGAGACGTTCTGAAGCCAGTAGTTACTATAGAAACTTCCCTGTTCAACAGAAAACCCCTTGATTGAGGCAGAAGCAGCAACAACTTAGCCCATTTTTGTGGCATGATTTTGGGGATATATTTCTCACAGTGATTCCATAAGCTATTTAAAATTCAGTAAATCCCTTTGTATTTAAACTGGATAGAGTGGATTCAGCTCTCAGCAACTGAATATTTTGATCTGCATGTATTAATATAGGACAGAAAGATCATCTGTAAAATATTTTAAAGTGTACTTAATTTTCTGTATTGCTAGTTGTTTGTCCAAAACTCAAACAATGAAAATAGATAGATAGATAAATAGATAGCTATATAGAAAGATAGATAGATGATAGATAGATAGATAAACTGACAGAAATCTCCTACATTCAGGAGCCTTTTTTTTTCTTTCCAAAAGACATTCATTTCATACAGAGAGCTCTCTTGTATAAACAGAATCACCTTGAATTTTCTTCAAGTGAGTGTTAGAATGCAGAAGACTTTTCTATCCCCTCAAGGTGGTCTCTGACATTATAAGCATAAAATTACACAGATATCAAAGTTGCTCTGTGTTATTGTCAATGAGATGTGCCTTTATCAGTGGCTATGCCCTCTGTGTAGTTAATGAGGAGCCAAAACAATTAGCTTTGCAGAATATTAAGAAATATTGCTCTCCTAGTGCCCAAAGTTATCTTGGGAGCAGTTTGTGCAATAAGTCAAATTTAACACAGATAAATAAACTACCTCCAGGGTGTATATCACTTATAAACACAAGCCTCCCACTAACCACGTAATTCAATCAATTCCCAAGTTCATATACCCTCAGTAAAACCATTAAAAACCAAATTCCGTAATTAACAGTTCAGACATTATGAGATAAAGTAACAAATTCTTCATCATCAGTTTAGAGATGCTTACCATCAGTAATTCAGTAATTTTTTTTTCTTTTCGTGTGTTTTGACATCTTGTAACATAACCTCGCATTAGCACTGGGTAAGTTCCAGGTGGATTCAGGCAGAATTTTATTATAAAATTAGCACCAATATTATCACTTACATAAGATAATTTTTAAAATTGCATATATCCTACTTATCCGTTGAAGGAACTATTAGGAATCTAATTGATTTAGCTGTCTAACACTCTAATTTAGAAAATAAACTCTGGAAATGTCATTTATCCACACATGACCCTATCCATAAAGAAATGCAACACATTAAAACATACAAAAGCCCCACCTATGAAGAAGAAAAGAACAGATATAAACTCAAGCAAGCTTTGAAACAGGTGCAAACTTCAAACCTTGATTTCTTAGACTATTACCAATTTGGCTCCAGTAATCCCTTCTCCTTTCTTAGGCTATGGAAGCCTTGATGGCTTTTTAGAGACCTTTTTCTTTGTTAAGTCACTAACAGATGCAAGAGACTAGACAGAGAGAGAGTCAGGGAGAGAGAGAGGGCAAGGGAGAGGTAGGGAGAGAGAGAAAGGCTAAGGAAAGAAAGGAGTTTGCTTCCCCCAGGATTCTAATAGCAAGCCAGTGTCACCCAGAGTATGTCAAGTCTTATCACATAAAACTCAATCATTTAAACATTTGTAGGAGCAAGCCTGGTGATGGACAGGGCTGACTGCTCCTCACTGCTTGCAGAAGCACACTGTCACAGGGCCAGAACCTCTAACACACCAGGAGATGGAGTGTCATCTGTTAAAACCTGTATCCCAGCTCATCTCTGATCCTCATGAATAAAATAAAGGAAATATACAGGTGAGGCAGTGTTCCTGGCTGATTATGAATGACATCAAATTAGAGTTTTAAAACAAAAAAGTGATTCTCTATCTGAGGAGTATTTAAGCCCTGCACGATCCATTGTTTTATTATGTCAATTTACTAGAATCTGTAAATAACAAGAAAGCATTGAACCCTGCTTTGTGGGAGAATGATTTGCATCACTGATCAGAAAACAGGATTTGTGCTTCACCTTTACAAGATTTAAAATAATTCTACCTATCTAGGTACATACTTTAAAATGCTCTGAAATTCTGCCATCTTGTGGGAATCTGGAAATACAACAAATAACTAGGTACAAAGTTTCGTATTTTACTTAATTTAAAATGCTCATGTAATTGTAAGAAAGAATGAAGGAATATGATATCTACAACAGAATCTATCATGCCAAAGAAAAATTTTTTTCCTCTCATTTCATATTTTATTTAAACATAAATTCACATAACATTAACCTTATTGATATGGACCAAGCAAATCCATAATCTCATATAATTTAGACCTGGTACATATTTGAAATAAATTTTAACATTTTCTTTCTATTTTTCCCATCATAGAATAATAAAAGCTTATTTAAAAGTTGATTGTTTTCATTTACTAATCAGACTTTTTAGTTTCCATATAGTATAAAACTCAAAAGGAATACATTTCTTTATCAATTATTTGAATATTTTATTCTTTTCCCTCTCTTTATCTCTCCTTATACTTTAATGAATTCAAATAACCATCATACTATCTTCTTACCTAAGTATCATACCTTACATAAACCTATTTTTTCCTAGCTGAGTATTATTTGAGATCCACAGCATATGTTTGGGGATATAAAAGAAACAGTGAACATTGAGTATCTATTTATTGTATGCACAACAAAGTCACTCAAGAAGAATTCGACACGCCTACTCAAATGAACATATAGCTATTTATGGTATCGTATACAGAAAGGTTTTAGTGCGGTATTTCCATGAAACTAGGTTTGGGATAAAAATCATCCTCAAGTTGAAGTCAGTTAGTAAGGACAGCAGCTCAAAATGAGCATACAATGTCCCATGAGGGCGTGAAGGCAAAGAAGGCTGGACCACAGGTCCTTAAAGAGATCTTTAAAAGGGGATGAACAACAGAGACTTCAAAGTAGACTGATGCTGAGGAGAACTGCCTGTACCCTCTTTCAGATTCTATAATAATGTTCTGTTCATATTAGCTGCCAAAAATAAAGTTTAAAAATTAAAAAATACATGTTTGCTGAAAGTAGTAGTTTTCCCTTCCTGCTTTTAGGGCTATGGTCAGTTGTCCCCCTTCTTAAAAGAAACTGCAAACTATCCTAAAGTCAATTGAAAGTTGACTTTGAAATATATTTTTGTTGTTTAATGAGATCAACTTTCAAAATGTACATTGATTGAACTAATAATCATATTAGCCTGTATGATCTGAACCTAAAATAGCAGCCCCAATGTGGAAAAGAAAAGAAACTTGAGCAAGATTTGAAAGTAGCTGCCAATGACCTTGGCACTTATAAAAATAATATACTGATGATGAATTAGTACCATATTTTCAAAACAAAATCAACATACATGCAGACCTTGAGTGCTCTCACTTCACTATCAGCAAATTCTAAGTCTGGATGCCTCCACTAAAAGCAATGATGTCAGTCACTGAGCTGTTGTCACTCTGAGAAATACCCTCTTGACGTCTTCTGTAAGCCTACACGTGTACATGTATAAGGGCTTAGGAAAGAGCCTAACCCATAGAAAGCACCAAACAAATGTTGTTTACTATTATCATTTTTTTCAGAGTGCACATAACTAAAAAGTTCAGATTATGCAAATACACAGAAATTAAGTGGGGGGGGGGAGGCAGAGAGGGAAAGGAGTCGGAGAACATTTAACAACATAATTATTTGAATATTGTCATGTTGTCGTAACTTTCCCAAAAGGTCAAAGAGCATCTTTACGCTGCTTGATACACAGAAACTCAAGATTTGATTGTTTTTGTTTTTTTCTTCAAGTACAACTATTTAAATAAATGAAAGAGAAAAATATCATCATAGACAAATGGCAAGATTGTGCATTTTTGTTGCTGCTGATGAGAAAACTTTCTTTGGGACGAATGATTATTTAAAAGGGAAAGAACTTGAACTCCACCACAGGTGAACTTTAGCAGCTGAAAAATATATGCACAATGCATGTACGTTGCTAAAAAGGAAGCAGCAGACAATTAAATTCTCTACCACATTTATATTTGCTTGGTTAGTTCCTTTTCTGTCCTAAGGTGGCTATAAAATCTATGCTAATCACCCATCTACTTCACAGGGATGAGGCTAGGTGGAAATGGCAAGGAAGCAGCTGGAAATCCCTGAGTATTATACACTCACAGGGACACAAAACTATCCCACTTGACCTGGCAAGGCTGACCAAAGCCCTGGACCTAAACCCTGTGTCCTCAAGAGACCACAGAGCAGTTAGTTAGAAAAAGAGCCTTCTGTGAGATGGCGTGCATGGTAACAAATAGTCATATCCTGCCTTCAAGAGCTGCACTTACCCAGGATGGTTCTGCGGAAGGCTAAGAGGTCACAAACCTTGTGAAAACAGGGAATTCAGCCACAGATTTTTGTCATTTATGGTATTCTTTGACCTTTGTTCCTCAATGTTAGCAATCGTAGCTAAAATATTGAATGCTTATTATGTAATAATCATTTCGCATTCATTATCCAATTTAATTCTCATAACAATTATTCAGATAGTTATTTTTATTATTCTTTGTGTATGGATGAAGTCACTGAGACTGGAAATTTTAAGGAACCTGCCCAAGGATTTGCAAAATGAAAAGTTAGTGGCAGAGCCAGAATGAGAATTTTGCTTCACTAGAACTTGCCTTCAAAATCATGATGGTTCCTCAATTTTACTTTAACCTCTTTTGAAATTCCAAATATGTAATTGTTGTCTTCTTGTCCTTCCCTTTAGACCACTGCCTGCTCTCTGACTGCCACACACACACTGAAACACACACACACACACGTGCACCAGGGGACAACTGACCAGTTATTAAACCTGGGATCTGTTGATGCCAGGCAAACACCCTTGGAAGGCAATACATTTCAATGTCTGACCTTGGAACGACGTGAGCCACAGATCTCTCTACTTAACAATAAACTAAAGGGAAATATCAAGATATGCCCACTAGAAAAAGAGAATCTTTCTGAGTTTTTCTCTGAAGGACTTGGCAAAATTTCAAATACTTGAATTTATTTTACGTTTCTGTTCTAAGCCTGTGAAATGCTTTTATGTCTCTCCTAAATTTCACTCTAACGTAGAACAGTGGGGAGGTGCTCTGTCTCCTGGAAGTCACTTGAAAAGCTCACTGAGGCTGTTTACCATGAAATGAGTTTAAGAAAAAGACCTGAAAAATGCCACAAGTCCAGCTTGTCTCCCTTCAGAAGCACTGGCAGGCCATGGACTGTGCTGACAGAGAATGCAGCAGCCACCAACCTCATAACAGCTTTTCAAATGAATTTTACATTTACCTTGTTTTGTGACTAGAGAGAGAGGAAAAGCAAAAAAGAAGGAAATGGCCTTTACCTGGGCTCTTGCATTGCTTTTTGGCACAGATATTCATAGACTTCTTTGGATATCAAAGCAGACAATGTGTACTGGTTTTTACCTTAAAGGATAAACAAAAATAATTTGTTTGAAGATTAAAAAAAAATCTTTCAGCAAATATATCTCCCCTTAATGCTTTAACTCTGCAGAAATGCTAGTCTGTATAGGATCATCAAAGAATCATGAAGTAAGAAAACGGTGTATTCACATGAATAAGAATTCAAGTTCCTCTCCATTCACTCTTTCTTTAAATAAAAAAAAAAAAGTAAAACTAGGGACTTCTAACAGTTCTCAGTTGACTATTACAATGTTTAATCACAATTTGGGCTGAAAAAAAATATCCCTAGCTAAATGAATTCTTCTTGCTGCAAATTAAGCCCCTGCTTCTCTTTCAATCCCCAGTAGAGATGGAAGATAATTGAACACAATCCTTTTCATAATTCCCTTTCTAATGTTTGAAAAGAGTTATGAATCTTCTCCTTTCTAATAAAAATCCATCAATACATGTTCTGACAATTAAGTTCACAAATCCTAGAAAAAATGCTACATGCCTTGTTGCTGAATGTCACTTTATGACATTCACGTCAATGTACTCCCCTTGGGAAGCTATGGGTGGATACCAGTGCCGAGTCCATCCATGAAAGCAATTTTGAAACTCTTTTTCCGGAATGGCCATCAGAGCTGTCCTTGTATTTCCCCTTGACGTCCTGAATGTCATAAAAATGTCCTCCTTTCAATATTTTCTTTATCTTCAGGTAAAGAAAAAAGTCACTGGGGGCCAGATCAGGAGAGTAGAGAGGGTGTCCCAATACAGTTACCTGTGTACTGGCTAAAAACCCCCTCACAGACAGTGCTGTGTGAGCTGGTGCATTATCATTATGCAAGAGCCATGAGTTGGTGAAAAGTTCAGATTGTTTTCATCTAACTTTTTCATGCAGCCTTTTCAGCACTCTTAAATAGTAAACATGGTCGACATTTGTCCAACTTGTACAAATTCATGATGAAAAATCCCTCTAATATCAAAAAGATTAGCAACATTGTTTCAATTCTTGATTTGGACAAATGACAATTTTTAGTCATGGAGAATTGGCTGACTTCCATTGTGCACTTTGATTTTTTGTTTCAGGGTCGTTGGTACACCCATGTTTCATCACCAGTGATAACATGCCCCCAAAACACCATCTTGCCTCTCCAAAAGATCTTGGCAAACTTCGACTTTCCTTTACTTTTGTTCATTGGAGAGCTCTTTGGTGACCATTTTTGCACACACCTTTCTTATGCCAAGATTTTCAGTTAAGAATTTCCTAAATGTTTCTCCAGCAATGTTTACTTTGTCTGCTATGCTTCTCATCTCATTTGATGATTTTGACACACAACTAGATGAATTTTTGCAATGTTTTCATCAGTTCTGCTCATTACCGGCTGCCCTGACCTCTCTTCATCAGTGACATTTTCTCTCCCCTCAGAAAAACATTTAATTCATTTGTACCCTGCTGTTTTCTTCATGGCATTATCCCAATAAACTTGGACAAACATGTCCCTGATTTCCCTTCCACTCTTGCTAAGTTAACAAGAAATTTAATGTTTGTTCATTGCTCTAATTCAAGCTCCAACATTCTCATGACAGCAAGGACACACAACAATAATAATGAACGTCACTCAGCAAAACACTGCCACACGTCAACACGAACACAGCTATGAGACACAGATATACCAGGTTATGAAACCTTACCGAGTAGTTTGTACAGTGCTGCCAACGTAAGCTCACAGTGGCAAGTTTGTGAACTAAATTGTTAGACCTCATATATTGACGTTTAGAATCTCTTTCTAAAATATGTATCACTATATTTTATCTTCTTGACTCTCACTTCTCTAGAAATTTACTAAAACCTAAAGATCAAAATTAGAGCAATTCCTCATTAAAAGTCTGAATAATATAAATATCCTAAAATAGTTGCTTCTGGTTCTCTAATATCAAATATTTCTGATAGTTTTCAAAATCAATACTGTTAATACTCAGTTTGAACATATGATTCTGGTTAAGTGACTTGTTCTATTCAGGTATTTTTTATTTTTTATATTTTTATATTAGCATAAATTAAAAATATCTCTACTATATTAAATCATACTGCTCCCTTAAAAATTAATCTCTCTTTGGTGAAACACTTTTTTGATTTATCATATGACACATGGAATTCTATACTTCTTTTCAAGGTATTAGAAATATAATCAAAATACTGTAAACAATATTAATTTAATCATTTGTCGACTTGAAACAGCAACCAGGTTAGAACCACCCACTCGAGAAATAAATCAAAGGGAGGCTAGGAGATGAAAGGTCTTGCTCAACTCCTGGTAATCCAGGCCCGATCTCCAGACTCAGTTGTGCCCATGTAGTGTCTCCTGTGCTACATAGCCATTCTCATTTAGAACACCATGGAATATATTCTATATATGGCTTCTTCTACCTTCCTTCCATGCCTCTCTTTCTTTACCTATGTGATTTCTGTTTATAAATTAATTCAGCAACTATTCATTGTTACTCAATGAATGCCAAGAATATTGCCAAGTCACAGTAAGTCAATACTGGTTTAATTATATACTAAGGAGTTCTCAGGCCATTCCACCCTTTTAACAGAGGACGAAGTGCATAACCCCAACAATCAAGATATCCAAAATGCAGATAGGTGGAGCAAGAGAAGAGCACTGACACGGCTTGAGAAAGGTAGGCCTGCTATTAGGGCTGAGTGAACACAACAAGCCTGAAGGCAGGCATGTCAAAGTGCGGGAGAGAACTGTAGAGTTTGGTAATATGTCACCGGAAGAACGTGTAGCCCATTTAATAGGTCCTCACTGTTTCTTCATTTTTTATAAAACATTTTTTTCAATTTCTTTCCCATTATTTATGTCACATCATAGACTAATATACCAAAAATACAGGTAAATAGTAATACACCTATGAAACAGAAGCATGTTGTACCTAAGGAGTTATCCTCAAGATATATAAGCCTTGATCCACCAGGGAATTATTCATTTAATACATACATATTTAGTGTCTGTGTCCTATGCTAATATTTATTTCCTTCTAGTACCAAATTTGATGATTATAATGATCTGGTATTTTTATTACATTTGTCTGCCAAAATGTGATATTTCCTGCCACTGGGTTTTTTTTTCTGTGCTTATAATTTACTCATATCTACAAACTAGAAACAACATATCTACTTACTAGAAACAATAGTCATTAAGGAAAACATTGACAGTCCTTAATAATATGCGTATATATATATATATATATATATATATAATATATGTGTGTATATATGTGTGCAGGTGTGTGTGTGTGTATAGAAATACATCAGACACATGTATGTTCAATGTTCTCAATAACACTCACAGGGTCATGAAAAACTCAGTAAGGTAATTTATTTCTATTTCTAATGCTATACGAATGAGTTCTATTTCTACTTGTTGTTACCACATAGATGAGTTCCGATGTAGTTCTTGTTTTTCATATGTTACCACATAGTTTATCAATCATTACCCAATAAAAGATTCCTCTCACTTTATATATTACTGAAATCTTTCCCTTGCTGCAAACAAGTGTGCTAAAAATAATAATAATAAAAAAGTCCATATTAGAGACTGGTACTTTTCAAGTCTGTCTTCAAATAATTTTCTATGTTCACCTATTAAGCATGTCAAAATTAGATGGAATAATAACAGAATACATTAAGGAGCATCACTCTGTCTCTATTTGCTATTACTTGATTCACTGAAGTCTCCCTTACAAATAAAACCATGGAATTATAGACGCAGCCAATCTGCAAATCACTGTGTCATTGCCAAGAACCACCACCCAGAATGGAAAACGAGTAGGAACTGATTCCTAAAGGGTGGTTGTTTAATGTTCATGATGTCACTGGCTACCTATTGCATTGGCCACCTACTGCATCTCACAGGCTGTACATGGCATCTCAGAGGCTACTATGCAAAGTGCCAACAGATATGCATTACCTCAGTTCACCCTTTCACAGACCCAGAAAAGCAAGCATGAAACAGGAGACTAGCCCATGCCTGTATATTGATCTCAGCACCTCCTGAAAACATAAGACACTCTGGGAAAAAAATGCTGACCTTAAGCCCAACTTCTGGTAACCTTGGCTATAGTAAATTAACAAAAGCTCTTCAAAATTTCATTCTTTAAAGAATAGCTTTCATTGTGTATGTGCCTGGCACTATGCTAAGTATAATATATACAATTTCTTTTACTCAGTCTTTATAACTTAATACAACAACCCCATTAAGACATAATTTATACCTACATGATACAGACATCAAAAACCCAAGCCAAAAAAAGTAAAATGACTTTAATAAGGTTAAGTGCCGGAGCCAGGATTCAAGCCACCCTCTGTCCATATTTTTCCGTAAATAGCACACTGCTACAAATAAAAGGTGTAATGCTATAAAATGGTAGTGCTTAATTTCAAAGTCACAAAATAGAAAAATAAATAAATGCTTTCACTTTTTTGCAAAGTAGTATTTTTTAATGATGTATATCCCGAAAACATTTTTTTTGAGAGCATGCCACTCAAATGAAAAACTATTCCTTCTCAGCTGACTTATGTGGCAAGAAAAAAAATACATATTTCAATGAAATGGAGCAGAGGAGATGAGAGCAGTGATTTTAATTTATGACAACATTATTGCTAACAACTATTTAGCTCTTAACCAAAAAAGTACTGGAAATACAATTATGAAGTTTTGCTTTCTCTTAATAAAAATCAACAATCAAATAAATATATTTTATATGAAGGAAGAGTTAGTATCCTTCCTATATTATCCCCATAGAATTATGCACATTAAAATATTTTTATTCATTTTGAACACTCTTTAAACATTAAAAAGGCATAAAAAATCTGAACTAAGAGGTGGGCCTGTGCTGAGATTGGTGTCATGTCACACTGCTCTGAAACCATTAGAAACGTGGTGAACACACCACTAAAATAATTCTAAAATTTAAGAGTAAATATATATTATAAATATAATAATTCATATAAAACAAAGTTTAGAAAAACAAGAGGCTTCTCAGTTGATCACTGCATTATTTTCCTTAGGTATTTACATACTATAGTATCCATAATAAAGCAAGCTTCAAAACCACATACAAAGGCATATATATGGCCTTTTTCTCCCATGCATTTACAATCTAATTTCCAGGCTCCCTATACAAGAACATCATAATCTATAATCACAAAATAATTCGTTTAATCCAATCAACACTTTCACTTGGGTATGGCCTTCTAGGGCTACCATAACAGGATATAGAGCCTAGGTGGCTTAAACAACAGAAATTTATTTTCTTACAGTTTTGGAGGCTGGAATCCAAGATCAAGGTGCCTTCAGGGTTGGTTCTTGGTGAGGCCATTTTTCTTGGCTTATAGATAGATGGTCATCTTCTCATTGTGTCCTCACACTGCCTCTTCTCTATGTGCAAACAGAAAAAGAGAGAGATGCATCTTGTGTTCCTTTCTTTTCTTATAAGGACACCAGTCCTATGATATTAGTGACACACCCTCTGACCTTATTTAACATTAATTACCTGCCTAATACAATCACATTCAGGGGTTAGGGCTTCTACATATGAATTTTAGAGGACCCAATTCAGTCCATACCAGGTACCCAATGCCACACAAACAAACAATTTCAGATGCATAAAAATAATGTACTAAATGTCAAAATATGGCAAACTAGAAGCAAGGAGACCTTTGAAGAGCATCTAAAAATATTAACCAAGCACATTGACCTTCTATGTGATGAACTGGTGAATTCAATCAGAAATTTTAGTTGAGGTTTTGGTTGAACTAGTCAAGTAAATGTCAGTATCAATTGCCTTGAAATATAATACAATATTAGGGCTGTCCAAAAAAAAATCCAGTCATAAATGTCTCTATTTTTTTATATTACATGGATGAATACTTTCTGGACAGCCCTTGTACATTGAAAGAATTGTTCCTAAGAGTCCTTTGGAGATATACCTATTCCTTTAGGGACAGAAAAGTTACTTAACAGTTGAAGAATTACTTTTGGTCAAATCTATCAACCATGTTCATTAATAGAAAACATATTTTGTTCTCTCTGAATCCGGTACTGACTATGGTTGTAGCTCACCCAAAATTGTGTGTTCCACCATTCTACAATCATTCAGAAACCATGTGCATATATCAACCCTGAATTATCAGGTAGGTAGGCTCTAAGAATATTTTAAGTACTCGTTACATATAAAGATTGAAAGAATAGGTCTGACTATTGTATCTTTACTTCATTTCTTTGAGATTGTTTTTTCATTATAATAAACCTACTTTGGAAACAGCAACACTATAATAAAAATATATATTTCCTAATGTATTAAAAGCAACCAAATCTATAAGTAGACAAATAGCCCATCAGGAATACCACAAATATTAAAACCATTTACAAGGATCCCCGAGAGAAAAGTAAAAAGTCTAATTTCTTGTTACTTTCCCAAAAAGCCTTGGAGAGCAGTATTGGTATGAAAAACCACTTGAGCTTCACAAATAGTTTAAGCATATCTTTGCATTTCACTTGAATATGTAGAGTATTCAAAACGTTGTCGTGATTAGTTTTCAAAATGAAACCATGAATTAATTAGAAATTTAACCATTATTATTTCAAAAGAGAATAGATCTGCCTTTTAGGTACTACTTATAATTAACATTTTTCCTGCTTCCCTTTCATAAAATATTTTATAAATTACCAGGACCTTTAAAAAACTTTTCTAATTTTACTATGCTAAGTAATTACAAAATGAAATTTTTATTTTATAATTCTTTACCATTTTTATTCACCCTCTGGGCCCTAAATTGTAATTAATTCTGCTCTTTTTCCTTTAACAAATTTATGTGTATTATCATATATATTAAATTTTCAGTTCTGTAACTTTTTTTATTTTATTGCTTTGCACACTGACAATGTGCCCTTCATTAAAAACATGTAATCCCTAAGCTGCGATCAAGGCACAATGGAAAATCTTAATACTATAATGACATGCATGTTCTTCACATTTTATTACAAGAATTCCCCATTTAACTTGAAAATTCTGGAGCTCCTCTCCTCTTAAATTGCAGTATGAGAATAGGGTAAAAGTATTCCAAGCTCTTATGACAAAACCACTAATAAACACATTCAATTCTTTTTTTGAGGGGAAGGGTGCGTCTTACCACTCTAAATTAAAATGTATTTATTCATCTATTTTTATCAATGTGATATTTAGATGAATTTAGATAACTAACACAACATACAAAAGGACTGAGGGACTTTTGTTTAAATCTGAAAGTGATAAAAACCTTGTGATAGAATGAAGCAATAATAGCATTCTGCTGTTAAACTAGATTCTTGAACCCAATCTACCTTTTTCAGAGATGTTTTAGTACAAACAACTCAAGTTAGAAGTCCAGACTTTAAAGAAATACAAAGTGCAAAATGCAGTGTAGCAGGACGGGAAATAGTTGGACTAAAAGGAGAGAACTGACTCTGAGTGACAAACACATAACACAACAAATAGATGATATATTGTAGAATTGTACACCTGAAACCTATGTAATTTTTACTAATCAATGTCACCTCAATAAACTTAACAATAAAAAATAAAAGAAAAAAGAAAAAGTAAAAGAGGGGTTCTCTTCCCACACAGTACTTCACAGATGCTATTATGCTCTCCTTCATCCCACATGAATGTTGGTAACATTCTCCTAACTTGTCCAAAATTCACAAAGTCCCTTTGGGAGTTCACAGGATAGTGGTATCACCCAAACTTGTCTGTTATTTTAAGGATGGGGTAAGAAGTGGAAAGAAGTTCTAGGGAACAATTGAAAGCATTCTGAAAAATGTTGCTGGTGATTACAGTGATAAATGATCGTTGCCATCAGGTCATAAACTGCTTATCACATTAATCCAAAAAATAAAGCCAGGCTAATGAATCAGCTTGGTGAATTAGTCCTTTCTCCCACTAAATGGTAACTAGTTTTGGTAAAATTATTTTCTCCCGCTTAGCGCCCTTTTTACTCTGTCTACACAAAGTAACTTTTTTTATCGGAAACTAAGTCCATCTTCAAAGGTTAACTAAGGGTAAAAACACTCAAAATGATCAATATTCAAATATTTTCCTGTGATTAAAAAAAAAATCACTCCTAGAAGGTGAACTTCAGGTTTAAAATACCTTTGCTCTCATCACTGTTCCTACAATCTAAATAAAGCTTTCAAGTGGGTACTTCCTAACATCTTGGATTTTTAATTGTCAGTCCTCTTAACCATTTCAGTTCTTTACCACTTCCTCTGTCCTTACCTGTCCTACCTTTGATGTATAAAGCTTTGATGTATCCTGCTAAGTCTAGTAAATTAGGACATTGAAGTCCTTGGGTCTTGGACTATCTATTTTTTTGAAGGTAAAAGTCTTGTCTGTTCTTATGCTACATTATCTCCAAATGTAGCATAAAATAAATAAAATTGGAACCACCTATAATATAATCTCCACAATTTCACAAATAGTACTTTTTCATTAAAGATTTCTAACAACTTAGAAGCAATTCTCTCTGGGACATCTTACCTGAAAATTTGAGTCTGTGGTGGGTTTCTTCTGAGATTCATTGCATGCTCTGCCCATCGCTATGACACTGTGTGGTTGTCTTTTACTCCACTGTAAGACCCTGAGAACAGAGCCTCTGTCTTTCACTTTTATTTCCTCAATACCTGTGCAGTGTCTGAAACACAATAGAAATTCTATATTGGCCAAAATGTACAGAAAGTTTAATGGTATGGTGACAATGCCCCCAACAAAACAGTATAGGAACTATGCTGCAGAAATGAGGTGACGTCTGGAACTGGCTGGGCATCTCTACTTTGCCCAAATAACTCAAAGTTAGAGCCTGTAATAGGGGAAAATATCATCCTTAAATATATCCACACCCTACTCCCTAGAAGTTTTAAATATGTTACTTTATACACCAAAGGGGACTTTTTAGATGCAATTAGGTTTAAGAACCTTGAGAGTAGGATATTAGACTGGAGTATCCAGGTCAATCCAATCTAATCACATAACGTTGAAAGGAGAGAATCTTTCCTGCCACAGATAAGGACAACTGAAGCAGGAACCTAATGATGCTACAAAGTTTGCTTTAAAATTGGAGGAAGGGGTTCCAAACCAAGGAATTCAGGCAGCCCCGAGAATCTGAAAAAGACAAGGAAGTGGATTCTCACCTAGGGTCTCAAGAAAAAAGCACAGCCCTGGAGATGCCTAGATTTTAGCCTACTGGGACCAGTGTAGGACTTTTACAAAACTGTAAGATAATATTTTGCGCTAATTTAAGCCTCTAAATTTGAAATAATGTTTTATAGCAGCAATAGGAAACTAATACAGAGCCTGAGGTAGCCCCTTCATCCTAAACACAACTAGAGTTGCTTATAATAAAATAACTTCAATATTTTTTAAATAAAACAATGAAAATAAGCACATCAAGGTACTGATTCTTTATTTTGGTAAACATCTGGTATGTGAAACAACAAATTCAAGTAATGACTGAAGACTTTCCCTCAAAATAAGACATCTTTACCTATCTCTTCTCATCCTACTTATTTTAGAAAGAGATTTATTCAGACTCTAAGAATTCATTGTTTAACATTCTCAGAGATTTAGTAGAATACAAAGTATATTGATCCATCTTTCATCTTCTATAAATTACATGATATTTCTGTTGTTTTCAGTGTGGATAATCCATGTTACTAATATGCATAAAGAAATATAACTTTTCTACACCCTGGTTCAAACTAGAATTTCTCAGTTTCTCTTCACATCACCTGCTAATTTAGACAGAGTATAAATGTGGCTTGCAATTTCACCATATTCTTATGAAACTTCTATACTAGCATATCAACTTTATGATTGCCTATAAAAGTGACTATGCCATTGTCCTGGTAGCATCAAGTTCCCAAATAATATTTTAATATTTTATTTCATGAGAATAATGTTCCATGAATTTTTTGCCTCGTAATTATCTTCTAACAACAGTTACCATAAGAAAACTCTGAGCCATATATTCCCAGTTGAATAAGAAAGTGTCATATGTTGTACAATTCTCTACTCAAATCAAATTAAAGAACATTTCTACTGGAGAAAAAACTTACATGGAGTTACACCTAGACATCTGAGTACTGGCTATTAACACTCAGGGAAAGTATTTCTTTAAAATACTCCCTCAATGAATTCAGAAGCTGGTGTTAATAAGCATGTCACTAATACACAACAAAGGTTACGCTTTAGTCAATGTTTTTGTTTGTATGTTTACCCACATTTGTTATATCATGTAAAACAATTTGCAAGTCATTAAGTCCACAAAATATGTTTATTCAGAGAAATTTGGGGGAAAACTTATTGCACCCCATTTGAAGGGTCATGGATCTGCAGGGTGCCACAGAAGATGACAATGAGGTACAGATGAAAAATGCCAAAGCTCCAGAACCCTGCCTCTCCTCACACAGCCCAGCAACTACCCTGTCATCAGAATGGCCCCCAACACCTCAGAGATGGGAGGTTTCTCTGGCATAAACTGAACCAAGAGGGCCTAACCTTGGGGGTTCAAGAACATTTTGCTTGTGAGAGTGGCTGAGATTCAGTCTGATAGATAGAATTATAGTCTTCAGTCAGGGGCCCAAATGACTTCACGAGGGCAACATTCTCCAGATGCTGATACTGGTGATTGCCAAAGTGAAAATGCCTGCTTGTCAGCTGCAATCACGCAGTGGTTAAACTCACTTGTCAAAAGAACCTGCTTCCACACACAGGGCTCCCAAGCAACATTTTTGTCACTCATTCTTCACAAAAAACAAAGATCAAGAGTCACCAGATCTTTGCAAAAATCTTTCAATAAAAATATCAGAGACCAAAACAAATAATTTTTAGTAGTGACTACCTGCAAAAATTCAGAAGAGTGATAAAGGACACTTTGCTTTATCCTTCAATATGCAATTCTGTATTCTTTAGATGTAGTTTCAGTAAGCATACGTTTGCTTAGTTTAAAATTTAAGATGTATGTAATTACCTAAAAGAAATCTGTTTTTGCTCTCTTACCCAGTGAACACAAAGCACGTCACACTTCAGGAAAGAAGTTCTCTCTGTATTTCTAGGGCCAGACACTGTGGACTCTCTAGCACCTGTCAGATTTTGAGATCTCGCAGAAAACCACTGACTCCAAAACCACCACCATTCAGTCCCCTGGCTATTTCATAACATACTAATTAGTATGCCATATTTTTCTTTCTTTGTGCAGCAGATGGTATCAGAGACAGTCTGCAAGACTTCTGCCTTCCAGAAAGATTTAAATCAGCTTGATTGACTTCATGAATTGGTTATCAAGAGACAAAATGAAGACAAAAATGATATTATGACTAGACTTTCCAGTTGGTGAACATACAGTAATCAGATTATTCAACCAATCATATAATATTTTTTTCTACATGCACATAAGATATTCCATGGTAGAATAGTCAGATTAATCATCCCTGTCAGAACAGACAGCCCAGGCTCAACTTATTTATTATGACTCTGAGTTGATTCTTACTAACACTAGCATTATAAAACAAATTATGAATTGCTGAAATATTGTACCTGATTTGATTCAGTAAGCCTTTATATATTTGGAAAGTTGACTTGTGTTGATATCAGTTTAAAATAAGCATCTATATTCCCTAACCTAACATTCGAAGTACTAACAATTTCCGATTCCTATATTAGTTAGGGTAGGCTAATTCTTACAATAAACAAATTCAAATATGTATAATAGCTCAAGCACAAAACAAAAATTTTTCTTGCTCTAAGTCCAAGTAGATACTCAAGGACCCAGTGTCCTCCCTTCTTGTGGCTACACAATCTGTAATGTGCAGCTTTTTCTGCAATATGCTGATGAAGAGGGAAAGACCTAGAGTGTCATGCATAGCTGTAGTATATAAAATTGTTGAAACTGGGGTACTTTAGTGAGTAAAAAGGTCACTAACCAGACTTGACAAGTGTAACCCATCACTCCCCTAGAAACACTATGATAATGGCAACCACATGCTTGAGAGGATTTATCAACCAGGCCTGAGAATGGTTACTTCACTCCTGCTCACATCCCAATTTAGCACATGACCAACCCCAATTGCAAGGTAGACTTGGAAATATGGACTCAGCATGTCTCCAGGAAGAGAAGGACATAGGTTTGATCAAAGTAGTCAGCCAACTTGTCTTTGTTACTCTTACTCTTGCCACACTTAAGTTCCGTAGCAAATATTCTATCTAAAAAGATTTGTTCATTCTATAATATTGATACAAAACCTGTGTTCTCATGGAGCTTATAATCAAGTGTGGAGAGTAGTGATAAACAAATAAATCAATATAGAGAGAGTACAATATCAGGTAGCTAGACATTCCGTGTAGTAGAAAGTAAGTCAGGAAGAGGGTAAAATGTAAGTAGAGTGCTTTTTAGACAGAGTAGTCCAGGACAGCCTCAGGAGGTATGAGCAGAAACTCGGATAAGCATGAGAGGGAGCTGTGTAAGTATTTGGGGGAAGAGCTTTCCAAGCAGAAGGAATGAAAGTAATATATTTTAATAAAGGTGTCAAATTACTCAGTCAAAAAAAACTTTTCCCTTGTGTTCTGGCTGGGTCTAGTAGAGTGAGTTGTGACTATCACTACCTACTCTATTATATTTTCAAGAAAACTAAAACAAGGTAATACTTCAGTTTTCAGCTTCTCTGAGAAATTAAAACTGAAAATTTTCATATAATTGATGTTTTACTCTTTAAGCATAAAATTATTTTATTTTAAACCTCATAGTAGAAGCTCATTACAGTAGAGAACAGATTTTTTCCTGGATTCTAAAATAAATACATAATGACATTTTATATTCTCTTTATTACTTACAGTTGAATGTAACAGAACTACAACTTAAATGAGTTTATACAATTATGGGAGTTGTATTGGCTCACTGGACCATACAAAAATCTTGTTTCATGAACTTATTTGATCCCCAAGACTTTTTCTTTGTTCCTCATTTAGTTTATCTCTGCATTGACATTTCTCTTACTTCAGATGACTTCCTCCAAGTCTGTGGAGGGAGCACAGCATGGCTTAAATTATCAGTAATTCAGATATTATTCAGCTATTATTCAGCTTCTAGCTTACATTATTCTACTATAGCAATCCGAAAGGAGCTAGAAGACTTCTCACTCCTTTCTACGTAACAAAAGGAAGTGTTCTGAATGGCCTTACTTGACTCATATACTCTCCTTGTGTACTAACCCCAGTGGCTGGGTAATGACAGTTCAATTAGCTGAAGTGGCTGAGAACTAGTTTCCCAATGGAAGGAAAGTTCTGTTAACAGAAAATGGGGTCAGTATTTCTGGACAAACCAAAGCAACACTGCAGCCATCATTACAGATGCAGCTCCTTATAGGAAATGTACCAAGTATTAAGTACTATGTACTAGGTGGCCCAGACATTAGAATCAGGTAGAATTGGATATGAACTGGGGTTCCGCAGAGTACTCTGTGTGACTCTGGATATGTTGGTACATGTCTTTAAGTTTAGTTTCTTGATCTGTCAAACTCTAGTAACAATAGTACCTACCCCATACTTGTTGGTACAAATTAAGGAAACATTTACTCAGTGTTCAATGAATGATTGTTGTCATTTTAATTTCATATGTTTTTCAATGAACTCTCACAATAGTCCTATAAAACAAATATTAATAGCTGTAGTTATAGACAAAGACATTGATACTTAAAGAGGTTTGATGACTTTCCCCGAAGTCACATAGCTGATAAGTGGCAGAACTGGGATTGAGTTCAATTCCCATGTCAAGATTTCAAAGCTTGTCCTCTTTCCATAGGACTCCAGTGCTTTAATAATTACACAACTCCTTTTAATTGTCTTCCGAATCTACTTTAGTAGAAAGAGTTATTTTTCTTAAATTAAATGACATACCTCTTGTCATTTTCACATTGGGTTCTCAGGCCTTCACCCCAGTAAGCTAGCTGCCAGTTCCTTTTACTGTTCATGAGTTGTGACCTTGGAGAGAATGAAATGGTTAAATAGAGAAAGTTTGTACACTGTAGACAAGAAGTGACACCAGAAATTCTAATGTAAGATTTATTTTATTAGCTTAAGATTTTTATCTCTCCAAATATGTCAGCTATTATATGGAAAGTCAATACAGAAACTTGAACCCAAAACCTAGTTTTCGTATCTGAGACTTGGTTTCATCATTCATAAACATGAGATGCCATCTACTTTAGAGTTATAGTGGTGATTAAATGATACGAGATATATGAAAGTGTTTTTGCAAAGTATAAAATGTTAAATAAATAGCAGTCATATTATTGACAATAGGTGAAAAATAAGACATTTTTCTCAGTTGGGTTTTTTTTTTTAATCGTAGTGTGAACAGATTTTAGATCCTGTCCTAAGAGTCACTTTTGAAAGACAAAAAGAGCCTGGGCCCTGAACACTTCAGACAGGGAAAGGAAACTAAGCTCTGCATTAACGTGAATACAAGGAAAGGGAGCCTCAAACTACCAGAAGACACTCCATCCTTTATAATTTTGTCTTGGGACCTGGCAGTGCCTACTTCTCTATGGTATACAATTACTCAGTTTTTCACAGTTAAGAAAGAAAGGTCCTTTCCAACACTCACACAAATTTAACTAAACTACAGTTAATTAAAAAAAAAGGTGCAAGTTCAGATATAATTTCTAGTATATATTAAAACATCCATTTTTAACAGATGAACTTTGTGCATTTGCAAATGAAGAAATTAGCACCAATAAGTTGCTTTGGATACAGTACTGTCACTTGTATCATAATATTAATTTACTGTACTAATTAACTTATTATCTCACACCAACTCAACATGCCCTCTCTGGGATGAAGTCATATTAACATAGACCCACCTTAACTTTTATAAATGTTCTTCAATGTACATACAGATTTTTCAAGTATTTGTCTATAGTGCAAAAATTTAATTATTTAAACCATTATTCCAGTATGTATGAGAACATTTTGCTTTAATTATAGCATTTCTAATTTAAGTGCCATCAGTCCTGTGTTTAGAACCTCTTTTTTACTTGTTTTCATTTTATTGTTGTTGTATGTGTGTGTATGTGTGT
This sequence comes from Lyroderma lyra, assembly GCA_004026885.1. NCBI lineage: Eukaryota > Metazoa > Chordata > Mammalia > Chiroptera > Megadermatidae > Lyroderma > Lyroderma lyra. The sequence continues at coordinate 48,569 of PVJL010006113.1, forward strand.
GTGTGTGTGTTTTCTTTGTCTGCAAGAAGCAAAGACTTAGTGAACCTACTACACCAGTCGGTGGTGTCACAGAAAGAAATATCTCACTGAATTGAAGAGTAAGACATACTATAGCCAGTCCTTATGGGAACAGAAAAGGGGCTAGAGATAGGATGCTTTTCTATCTCTTAGAAATCAAAGGGTTTCTTTGATCTCTGCTTCCCTTTTTTATTGTTATTCCACTTTGTTCTGCCCTTTTGTTCCATTCTTCTCTTCTCTCGACTTATTTATCTCAATTATACCTCAGATTGGCTACCTCAGCTGATCTTTCAAGTGCCTGTGACTAAGTACAAAGTCATAGTTCAAATTTTTGGAGCAAGCTGACTGCCTCATCTCATTTTAATTGATTAGTTCATCTTGGGAAACTTGTTTGTTCCAGATTCAACCAGTTATGGGCAAGGGAAACATGTAGGACAGGTATGACCACCTGGGCTTCCGCTTCATGAATGGTTGTAAACAGAGCCGGTTCGTTCATAGGAGGGCATGAGATCATTCCAATTTCAAAAGGCAGAGTAAATTTAAAATTTCTCTCTTCACCTCTTAGAAGTCACTTAAAAGAACAGGAAGACTAAAAACTAGAAATACATATTCATATTCAACAAAAATCAGACACAGCTAAAATCACAAATCAAAAAATAGGTGAAATCATTATTAAAAGCAAGAAAGATCAAATAGGAGTTCATAAAAATGTGGGGAGAGAATACATGCTGCCATTCGTTCCAGAAAAGCAAGGTATCCAAGATTAAAGGCTCTTATTTTCAGGTAAAAACTAAAACCCCTTATTTCCAACAGCGGAAAGGGCTGAATAGACTGGCAGTATAAGCTTTCAAGGAAGCTATTTGGATTTTAGAACAAGAAGAGGCAGTTCTGGAGAAATCACAGAGGTAAGACACATTTGCGGGAATTAATCTGTTGGTAAGTGGCAAGGGGAAGAAAAAAAAAAAACAGAATTAACAGCCCGACAGCTTCGCCTCTCCTTTGGTTGGGAAGAAGTCGAGGCTAAAAGAACCCACACACTAATCCCTAGGCAGCAGACAAAATTCCTGCAAGCCTGCAGCCCAACTCTAGCTCTTTTTTACAGGAAAAAAAAATCCTGCAAATACCTGGTCCAGAAAGAACTCCCTTTATTTAAAGATGAGTAGTCAAAAAAGGCAGAACATAGGATATTTACAAAAAGAGTACATGAGAAAAAGAATGGGGGGAGAGGAGGAGCAAAAAAATTTACTTGTGAGAAAAATGTTTCCATGGGGCAATTAACATTATGACCAAACATGGTGCTAATATACCAAAACAACAAGAAGATAAAAAATATGGCATTGACAATGTTTAAGAAAGAAATAGAAAAACAATTAAAGTATCATAGAAATGAAGAGGAAATTGTAACACACACAGACACACAGACACCATAGACATGTTAAATAACAATAAAGGAAAGAGAGTACAAATATAAGGAAAATATATCAAGATGAAAGCAAATAACCCTGTGGACTGCTGAATACAGCCTTGAGCCTGCCCAACCAAGGAACCTTATGTTCGTTGCAGTGTTATTCACAATAGCCAAGGTATGGAAGCAACCATTGATAGATGAATGGATGAAGAAGAGGTGGTATATATAAACAATGTAATGTTATTCAGACATAAAGAAAAATGGAATCTTGACATTTACAACATGTATGGACCTAGAGGGGTATTATGCTGAATAAAATAAGATAGAAAAAGACATAGACAATATGATTTTACTTATATGTGGAAACTAAAACAAACAAACAAAACAACCAGATTCATAAATACACAGAAAAAAACTGATGTTTGCCAAAGGGGAGTGGAGACAGAAAATGGAAGAAATATTCAAAGGAGAATAAGAAGTACAAACTTCCAGTTATAAAGTAAATAAGTCACAGGTATGTAATGTACAGCATAGAGAATACAGTCAATAATATCAGAATAAATTTATTGGTGACAGATAGTGACTAAACTTATTGTGGTCATCTCATTGTAAGATATATAAATGTCAAATCAATATATTATATACCTGAAACTAATACAATATATCAATTATACTTTAATAAAATAATAAATACTCTCAGTAAAGTAGTTCTAAGTTGAAAATTTTTAAAAATAAATTATTTTCTTAGATGTAGTGTTGGATTTCCTCCTAAAATCCTCATAGGCAAAAACCTGAACACACAAGTGCAGCACTCATTGTTTTGGAGAAATCTAAATTATGTCATCCTTGATGGTTACATTATATGTCCTACAAAATAAAAAAAAAATCAACAAATTCATTTCTAAAATGTAAAGGTTAACCTGACATATGCAAAGTGGCAATACAAGATTTAAATTCAATATAGGATTAAAATTCAGAAGCAGTTAAAGTAAGGATTAGATACAGCCATGTTAATATGATTTCAGCTCTTATCTGAAGACAAGGGTGTGAATTATTTGACAACTCCACTAGAACTGGAATGTAAATTCTTTCAGAGATTTTCTATCAGCTTCTAGTCAAGATATCAAAGTAGGTAAATGCTGTGATTACATCCTCTCACAACAAAATTACATTAAAATTACATCCAAACTATGAAAAAACTGATTGAAAATCACCTGAAGTCTAGCTGAACAGAAGCCCTATAACTAAAGACATTCAGAAGAAGCCATCTCCGGACTGGTAGGAGGAGAAGAGATGCAGAATGAGCTGATCCCTCATCCAAGTGTGATTGTTAAAATTGGGAGGGTGTCTCAAGCTGCAGCAGTCCCCCTGGAAGAGAGAAGGGTCACAGCACCACACCAGGCTCTCCAGCACAGGGTTTTAGTGCTGAGGAGAGCAGTCCCCATAAATTTGACTGTGAAAACCATCAGAGATGGTGGTTTGGTGAGACAGAGGGTGGCTAGAGTCCCAGGAGATCCTCTTAAAGGAGCCATGCACAAACTTAGCCTCTGATGGACTTATTTACTATGAAATCCAGCACTGGGGCAGGAATTTGTAAGGCACCAGGAAAGGTGAATTGTCTAGCTTCAGGGTGAAACCTGGAAGGGCAGCTTTCTCCTAGACAGAAGTGCTGGCAGAAGGCAGTGTTTATTTGTTGTTGTTGAGCCTTCCTCTCTTCCAGTGTGCAGACGCAAGCATCCACCATATGTGTATCTCCATTAGCCTGAATAATCTGGCCTTGGCTAATGGAGACTCCCTCCCCACCCAATCTGTGGGCTCACCCAAGCCTCTTCCAGTGGCTTTTTCATATAAATGGTCTGTCTCAGCTCATGCTGCAGACTTTCCTGTAACCTCTCAAAGTTTCACAAGCCCCAAACAAGTAACATCTGGATTCAGCATGCCCTATACTTCAAGCCTGGCATTAGGGGAAGCCAACTTTGGTTCAAGGTTTGGCCTCTTCCAGGCACCTCCAAGCTGAGCACTGGTGGTAGCCATTTGTGGATTGCTTTGTGACCAGTAGTAGGTGGCCCCAGGCAGGGTACAGGCTGCTGCTGGACTTGGTCAAAACTGGAGCCCCTTTCAAAGGCCCTGGAGCTGGCACCCTGGGTCACCAACCTCCAGACAGTCTTGAGCATCACCCAGCTGCTTCTGCCAACAACATATCCAAAGGACAGGCTGGGCAGGAACCAGAGCCCTGCTAAAGCTAATACTGCTCCATAGGGTCAGCCCTAACCAACAGTTCCTCGACTGTAGTCACAGCCAGTCTTCACAACCAATCAGCTCATGGGTCAAACCCTCCCACTGATGTGTAAATTGCAACCAAGCTCAACTAACAACCAGAAGACATGTATCACACACACAAGGAACACACCTGCAACAACTGGTCAAACAACCAAGGAGACTATGCCACTGAGCTCCATAAGACACCTACTATACAAGGCCTCTCTACCAAGACTGGGGTACATAGCAGCTCTACCTAATACATAGAAACAAACACAGGGAGGCAGCGAAAATGATTCCAGACTGCAGAGTACATAAATGCTATTCTAGCCTCATCAAAATTGCAACTAAATTATAGAACAGTAAGCCTGGAGAACCATCTGAAGTCCAGCTGAACAGAAGTTTTATAACTGAGAACATAAGGAAGACACATCAATACTGGTAAAAGGGGTGGAGATGCGAAACGAGCTGGTCCCACAACCACATGTGGCTATTGAAAATTGGGAGAGATATCTGGGCCACAGAATTTCCCTATAGAAGAGCGAGGAAACCCAGCATTACACCAGGCTCCCCAGCCAGGAGTATGGGTGCCAGGAAGAGGAGTCTCCACAACATCTGACTGTAAAAAATAGTGGGGATTCCAACTGCCCAGGTGTGATGGAAGGCTATGGGAAACGCAGGTGTCCACTTAAAGGGCCCATGCAGGCACTCACCCTGGGCTCCGAAGGAGGCACAGTGACTCAGAGGGTGTCAAAGACATACAGGGAGAGATTGAGTTGTGTAAATTTGAAGCAGGAGCTAGAGGGACAGTTGCTGTTTTTCCTGTGTGGGATCTTCCTTCCCTGAAGTTAGCAGGTGGACACCATCTTTCTTGTGTTGAGCCCCTCCCCACTGTCCATGACAAAATTTGAATCTGGATGGTCTCATAAACTCTGCTAGCTTCAGCCTGGTGACTCACTGAGACCTGCCAACCCAACTCCATACTACAGGAGGTTTTATCAGCTGCTGAACCAACCTTACCAGAGCTGGCAGGTGGCAGTAGGACTCTTGCAGAGCTACCCTGGATCTGGTACTGGTGGCACCTATCTTCTGTTCACAGCGTGTACATTTTCACACACCTCAGATACATCACAGGCAGCAATCAACCATAAATCATTTTTAGCTACTACCAAGTACTCCCCAGGCAGTTATAAGCAGTGGCTGGCTAACCTGGAGCCACTACCAAGAGGCGCCAGAACTAACATACTTGGAGTTTGGCTTCAGATCATAGCAGAGCACTATCCAATTAGCCCCACAAGGAACTTTCCCAGAGGGCTATCTCAATAGGCACTAGAGCACTTGGGATAAATACCACTCCATGGGGTAACCCCCTCACACAGAAGACTGTAAGCTGTTGACATGGCCAAACCACACAGTTAGTAAGCTTGAGGGTCAATCCCATCCAATGATGTGCCAATAGCAATCACAGCTCAACTATAACAGGAGGGCACACACAACACATACAAGGGACACTCCTGGAGCACCTGACTTGAGGCACTAGGAGTTTGTGTCACTGGGCCCCACAGAACACTTACTACATAAGGCCACACAGCAAGACTGGGAGACATAGCAGATCTATCTAATATAATGAAACAAACATGTAGAGACAGCCAAAATGAAGAAATGAAGAAATATGTCCCTAATGAAAGAACAAGAGGAAATTCCAGAAAAAGAACTAAATGAAATGGAGGTAAGCAACCTACCAGATACAGAGTTCAAAACAATGCTTATAAGGGTGCTCAGGGAACTTAGTGAGAACTTCAATAAAGTGATAACAAGCATAAAAAAGACATAGAAATGATAAAAAAGGAACCAGTCAGAAGTGAATAATATGATAACTGAAATGAAGAATGCACTAGACGATATCATCAGCAAATTAGATGAAGCAGAGGATCAACTCAGCAATTTGGGAGACAGGGTAGCAAAAAACACCCAATCAGAACAGAAAAGAAAAAAAGAAAGAAAGAAAGAAGAAAGAAAGAAAAGAAATAAAAAGAAATAAAGAAAGAGAAGAAGAGAAAAGAAAGAATACAAACAAAATGAGGATAGTTTAGGGGCCTCTGAGAAAACATCAGCATACCAACATTCACATTATACGGGTACCAGAAGGACAGAAGGAGAAGAGAAAGAGCAAGGAATTGAAAACCTATTTGAAGAAATAATGAAAAACTTTCCAGCCTGGCGAAGGAAAAAAAATATACAAACCCAGCAAGTACAGAGAGTCCTAAACAAGATGAACCCAAAGAGGTACTCACCAAGGCATATTATAATTAAATGCCAAAGGTTAAAGACAGAGAGATTCTTAAAAGCAGCAAGAGAAAAGCAGTTAGCTACCTACAAGGGAGCTCCCACAAGATTGTCAGTTTCATAACAGAAACTTTGCAGACCAGAAGGAATTGGCATGAAATGTTCAAATTGAGGAAAAGCAAGAACATACAACCAAGATCATTCTAAACAGTAAAGTTATCATTTAGAAACAAATGACAGATAAAGAGCATCTCATACAAGACAAAGCTAAAGGAGTTCATAACCACCAAACCAGCATTACAAGAAATGTTAAAGGAACTTCCTTAAGAAGAAGGAAAAAACCAAAGATATAAATAATAAAATGGCAATAAAATAAAAATAATATTTATCAACAATTACTTTAGATGTAAATGAATTAAATACTTCAATAGAAGACAGGGTAGCTGAATGGATAAGAAAATGAGACCTATAGGTATGCTACCTACAAAAAACCTACTTCAGTTTGAAAGACACACACAGACTTAAAGTAAAGGGGTAGAAAAAAGTATTTCATGCAAATAGAAACAAAAATAAACTGGTGTAAAAGTACTTATACCAGACAAAATAGGCTTTAAAACAAAGACTATAACAAAAGACAATGAGGAAACACACTTCTGGATATGTATCTCCCCCCTCCCACCAAAAAAAAAAGGAATATGTGCATCCATATGTTCTGCAGCATTATTTACAATAGCCAACATATGGAGGCAACCTGGGTCTATCAATGGATAAACAGATAAAAAAGAGGTGGTACATAACAATGGAATATTAATCATAAAAAGTTGAATGAAATCTTACCATCTGCAAAGTATTCACAGACCTAGAGAGTATTGTGCTGAGTGGAATGAGTCAGAAGAAGACAAATGCCACAAGATTTCACTTATGTGTGGAATCTAACATACAAAATGAAGAAACAAGGTTACCTGGTGGTGTAGTGGCTAGGTTTCGGCACTCACCACTGCACCCTGGATTCGATCCCCGCTCAGGGAACCAACCAAAATAAAGAAACAAAACAAACACTAACTCATGGATACAGAGAACATTTTAAAGTTTGCCATATAGGAGGGGGCTTGTGGGGATTTGTGAAAAAAGGAGAAGGGGTTAAGAAGTATGAATACAAATTAGGCAGCTACAATATAGTCATGGAGAAGTAAAGTATAGCACAAGTAATATAGTCAAAATACGGTAATAACTATTTATGGTGTCAGATGGGTACTAGATTTATTGGGGTAATCACTTCATAAGTTATATAAATGTCTAATCACTATGTTCACACCTAAAACTAATTAATATTGTATATCAACTATAATTGAAAAATTAAAAATTATTTAATAAATAAATAAATAAAAGTTTTCTAAATATAACGTTATACACAACTTTACTTGCCTAGGAGTGTGCAAGTGCTTCACGAACATTATCATTTAATCCCTATAACAATCTGATGATGAAGATAAGTATCTCCGTTTTACAGACATGAGAAGTAAAATTCAGGAATATTGTCTGAGATTTCATGGTTTATTATTCATAGAGATAAAATTTGAACCTGTATATATTATCTCCAAAATCTATATTATCCCCTGTAAACCATGTCAAATTCATTGTTCATATAATTTAAATGTTAAACTCAGTTGAGGAAAATAAATCAAATTAAGACAAAGCATACATAATCTCAAATAAATAATAAACTACACTGCCTACCTTTTCAACTATTTCATGTCCTTATACAGAATGTGGCTCCTTGTAAGCATTTGATAATTTTTTTAACTTATTATACAGAAAATGGATTTGATTAATTGCTGAGAAAACGTAAATGTGATCAGGTAAAAAAAAAACGCATACTGACTTTTTTAGACAACTTTTTCCATTGGATAAACTTTATTTCCCTCATCAAATAATATAAATTATCATAATATATGGTCTCTTTCATTAGCATTTGTATCTAAAAGACTTACCTGATCATTGCTCTTGAGAAGAAAAATATGAAAAACCATTCAGATTCTATTAATATTTGTTAATAATATTTTATACCAAGTAATATACTAGAAATTTCACATATTTTGCTAATCCTCATTACAAAGGAGGAGAGTAATCTGTACAAATAAGTAAATGTCCTTGGATTACTATGTCAGTAACTGTAGATCCAAAATTGGAGCCCAGGTCTTCTAAATCCTGTGTGGTTCCCATTATGCCAATGACCTCCAAAGTAGGGTCTATGCACCCAAGGAGTATATAAAATCATCAATTATCATTAAAATAAATTATTAAAACACACACACACACACACATACACACACACACACATATATATACACACACACACAATACTACAAATTTATAGTTTAAATTCTATTATATATTATATATAATTCTTAATTCTTATTTTTGTCTTATGACTTACAAAATACATTAGTATAGAATAGATATATAGCTTATACATAAATGTATATTTATTGAAGATATATAAGCAAAAATAATTTGTTGGGAGTTCCCTGGTAGTTTAGTGGCTAGGCTTTGGCACTGTCGATGCTGCAGCCTGGGTTCAATTCCCAGCCAGGGAACTACCCACATAAAATAATAATAATAATAATAATAATAATAATAATAATAATAATAATTTGTTGATGGGGTCACAGTCAAAACACTACACTATACCACACTGCCTTTCCATGACATCTTATTCTCTCCAAAACACACAATACACACACATGCACAAAGATAGATAAAGGAAGAAGGTTTCTAAGATCTTTGTTTATATCCAGTAGATGCTAAAACTTAATATAGACTGACCTTGTTATACCCCTTCAATAGTACAAACTAGGAAATCCTCTGCCTGGAGGCCCTAGCTCTAGATCTTCTTTGTGGGAGCTTTTAATCATAAATACCTAAAGTCCAGGCCTGTCACACCTTCATCAACTTAGGTTTCTAATTTCTCCATAGATAGGTAAAAGAGGTACAAAAAGGGCTAGTTAGGATTTCAACATACATGATTTATGATAACAAAAATAAAATTAACTTTAATGAGAACTAAAGAAATAGAGAAATCCTTGCTTCAGATATTTCAATTCAATCAAACTACTCCTAAATTGACCAAATTCACAAATTAAAAAAAAAGGATTGCGAATGAATCAGAGATTTTCAAAATAGACTCATTAAAACCTTTTGACAACATTACAACACACACCTAGCAGCTGAGCAAAATCAGGTCCTTAAGTCCTATTTGTTAAAAATAGAAATAGCAAATTAGAAAGGCAAACACAAGTGAATAGCAAGTAGTCTATTTACAGGAATTAAAACAAGTGGCAGAATGTTGTCAGAAAAAAAATAGAAGGAATATGAAAGAAAAGATAAAAATCTTCTATCAGTTGAAATTGAATAGCCTATTCACAGTAGGAAACTATCCTAAGGCTAAAAAAGGGAAGAAATTGTTCAAGGAGGCCTATCAAGTTAAACCACATTCAAATATAAATCATAATTAATGTTGATGGTGTAAACAGCTGAGACATTTAAAAAGTTAAGAATAAAGCCCAGTTGGCAAGTTTGGAGACCCAACAGTGACACACCTCCGAAAAACCTATCACTTTATTATAGCCACTGCTGTCATAAGACAGTAAAAATAAAGCCAGTAGTGCTTGCTTGGTCAGCACATAATCTAAAACTGAAAAGATACTATACCACATATACTGAAACTGAAATGATGGAGAAAAGATACTATAGCCCCTATGCAAGGATAACATACAGACACTTAGTGTTTTGTTTTTTTCTTATTTTTACAAAAGGAAATGTAAGAATGGTATACCAGAAACTAATGAGATTGGTTACACACAGGGGCAAAGTGGAAACAGAGTAGAAGCGATTGTGAAAAAGGCAGTGACTCTTTTCTGAGCATAGATTTATATATAGTTTTGATATTGACTTTTTGAACCAGGTTAATGTTTTATGCACTCAAAAAATAAAATTAAAAATGCTAGAAAAATTAAACTTAAAATAACGAACAATATCGCCTAACTATATTTCAAATTAAAAAAAAACCAACAACACTGAAGTGGGAAAATGGAACTAATCTAAGTAACTTAGAACACAGAACTTTGACTACACACCCTGAGTCTGAAGCCAAAGAGAACTGTAAACAAATGGAACTCTAGTTAGAGGGTTTGTTTTTTATAGCAGTGAGTTAGCCATTCTAAAACCACCTTCTGTGTTCTGTAGAACTGAATAAATGATTAAATACTTGTATATACAGAATTAAAGAAGTCAGATTTCTTACTGATAGAGAAAGCGGTTACAAATATACAAAGGGCAAGTTTAGAATGAATCCTGTGGTGCTGAATTGAAATGAAAGTTCTCAGTATAAATGCATGAGTTTTAATAAATTAGATATATAGATAAAATTAATGAATAGATATAGATGTCTTCATATTTCTCAGCTCTGCCTATTAAAAAGGCCTAAAAGCAAAGACATCCTATCAGCAATGAGCATACCTTAACCCTGACCTTGACTTCTAAATACCAATACCCATTAAAAGGAATCTATGTCCTTAGAAATATAGTTGATTTGTGGTAATAGGGCAGGGATAGTAAAGATTAGCTGCGAACATCTTGTAGTTCCAGAAAGTACATGAGGGCTGTCCCCCCCAAAAAATCCAGCCATAAATACCTCTAATTTTCATATTACATGGCTGGATACTTTCTGGTCAGCCCTTGGATAGTGCTCAAAAAAAATGGTGGAAATATGCCAAAAGTGCATAGGAGCCTGTTAGAAGGGTTTCCACTGGCTAAATATGACACAAATAGAGCAGTAAAATAAAATAATGAGAAGAATAAAATATTCATGAATAAAAAGATATCTATGAGCTTATATCTGTATAAAAATTAGTTAAGTAAATTAATGAAAAAAGTAAAAATGATTTTTTTCTTTTTTCTTATGTTAAATGGAGAGAGAATAATGAAGTTACGAAATTTCCATTTGGCAATTATAGTCTGTCCAAATTTAACCAATTGTCCTTCTGAAAACTTGATGAGTATAGAAATCAAATTAGTGGCATCTATGTGGTTAAGGTAGCAAGAGCTACTTGTTTAGCAGGTTAATCAGCAAGACCACTTCCTTTGGCTTCTGTGGTAATCTCAGAAACATGAGCTTTATTATATTCAATATTTTAATAACTGATATTTTTTGGATATTTATTGGTTTCCAACATGCCATTTTTCTATCAGATTACCTGAATGTCTCAAATCTCCTTTGCTTGTATAGTACCCCAAATCATAAACTAATAAGTGCTTACTATATGTTAAATGTTTATCATTTTTCTTTTGCCAGAATGTAGGCTCAATTTTAAACCTATTTATTAGTTAGCCACTTGGGAAAACAGAACATTAGCCGATGGAGTTGATTTCATGGCTACATATTCCATGATGATAACATACTCAGCACAGGAAATATCTTTGTCATTTTAAAGAAAAAGCCATCTATAAACAATACTGAATCAGGATTCATTAAAAGATGTAAGATCAGTCCTGGACATACCCACTAAATTATAGGTAAACAGTTATCAGCAAGGATTAAGATTTAAACAATGTTGAAAATATGAAAAGCAAAAATATAAGCAGACTTTGCAGACACTAGAATAAACGACAGAGAAATGTTGAAAGTTGCTCAGAAGTAAGAGATCTCACAGTACCACGGCTGAAATCACGAAGAAGACTGTGAATGCCAAGTGGGTCTAGCCAAAGAGCAATTTGCTACCATGGTAATGGAGATCACATCATTTTAAAGCATTTACTGGCCTCACGAGGGGATATCTCTTCTCTGGCTAATGTTCTGGTTAATGTTTCAGAGCAAATAGGAAAACAACATCTCATAAAAAAAGCTGATTGGTTCTCAAAGAGTAAACAAATTGAGTCTTGTGATTTATTCACTTAGCTTTGAATAGGTCAAATAGGAAGCTGGTTTACATAAAATTTTTCAAACTGTAATAATGAATTTTATTTGTTCTATAGTAATTACTTTTGTTTTTATTTAAGGCCTTAGTAGGTGCTTTCATGTTATCAAGTAGCTGCTCTCTAGCGAATATCTTCAAGTGATGATTCTATGGTAGAAAGAGATGGAACACCTCCTTGTTAGCCCTTCCATGGGTAAGAAGAGTGTGGGAAAGAGGTGGTGACAAATTTTGACATGGTCACCCAGATTGCTAACACACAGTAGTACAAACCTAACTTCTGTTTAAACAACTGTCGGAGATGCCATGATCCTGAAATGAGTGTCTCACTTATGTGGCAACCTCAACAAAGCACCGTAGTTTGGAAATGAGTATTTTTATAAGCAAAAACAATCAAAAAATGCACTTCCTAGAAAATCTAAAACTGGGCAGCTCAACACTAATTGGACTGACCCAGACAGTGCCAGACAATCAGCTTCCCTGGGAAACCCTATTTGTGACATGGCACAGGTACTGTATTATTCCCTCAAACTTCAACCTTAGAGTTTAGCCTTTTTGTTGGATTAAATTCCCTGCTTAACTTCCCATTTTTGGTCTAAGGATCATAAAATTTTTTCTTTAACATAAGAAGTGAAATATCCCTATTTTTTTTTGTAATTTATTTTTTGGTAAATAATATGTCAATTTTATATTCATAATTTTCAATTATTTTTCTTAAAGGGAATTTCCAAAACTGAGTAAACTGCAGGCCTCAAAAACCTGGAGCAGCTGATTACGATTCTGAGACATTTGAAAGTGACAGTCTTTGACATTGATTTCTCATGGATTCAGATACGATGAAGGATATCTGAATTGAGATGTTATTTTCTTTGTGAGATCTTCCTCTGAAGACAACTTGTTGCAACCGTATAGACAATATCTAATCAAACTCATTAATCACTACAACCTTATACTTCTAAGGGTGTTTTCTTGACAAATATATATATGCCTTTTACTTTTTAAAAAAATGTACATTTTTTCATTCACCCCCTTTTAACTTTGGCTACCATACTTTCTTATAAATGTAGCTTCAATTAGTTTATCTCAAGTGTATCCTAATAGTAATTCCTTTTATGCTACCTCTATTTTGTTCTTTAACCTGAATTATGCTATTTTATTTGTATAACATTATCATCTATAGACCCTTCTTGAACATCTGCAAAAATGAAAAAAAATGAAATCCATAATAAATAAACATTCCTCAAAACCTAAAATAGGTGAAGAAAGCAGTAACTAACTGAAGTAACTAACTGATCAGTCACTATCAGTTACCTTGATAATCACCTTCATTCATTCATTAATCTGTCTTTAATGAATACATTTTAATGCCTACTATACATCAATTACCAGCAGGTGAAAAGAAACCAACATTGTCCTAGCATTAGTTAAGAGATCAAGGATCACCATGAAAAAAAATGTGCATTTTAAATGTGCTTTGTCAACTATAGGACATAAAACTGAGATTTATGCAATTAACATAGTTGTTATGCAATAAATATCTGTGTGCTTACTATAATTTAACATTTCAACTACAGAAAAAAATAATCCTGGATCCAGAAATTCTTTATCAGAATCCCAGATCTGACCTTTCTAGTTAGGTGATTTTTTTAGGAAAGCCAATTAATAGCTGTGTGTCTCTTGTAAAGTGGGATGGCATTTTCTTCTACCTACCTAATAAGATTTTTGTGAAATTGTGAGGCTGAAATATATAAGCAAGTGTTGCGACAAGAGTGTGGTAGAGTTGACAATACACTGTCCCTCGCTATACCCTCGTGGGAAAGACAGAAGTGCATGGTAACTACCATGATGGAGGTCTCTGTATAGTACAGTGAACCAATAAAGTGTGTATGTCTGCATGTGGAGTTTGTGAGGATTAAGAGAAGCAGCACCTTTGAAGTGAAACTTGTGCTAAGAATTTAGCAGATTAAAAGACAAAGGAGGGCACTCCAGGCAGAGGGAATCACTCCCACAAAACATAATGATGTGACAATCTGTGATATTTTCAAAAAGCTGTAAGCATTAATAGCTCAAATTTGGCAAACCATAAGTGGGGGGGAAGTGAAGTAGAGCACAAGTCAAGGTAGAAGAAGTAGAAGATGGCAGAAATGAATGGACAGAAAAGACAAGATCACCAACCATTGCAACTATGCAAGAGTTTCAATTCCACCAGTTGGACTATGGGGTACCACTGAGAAATCTAGGGGGAAAGAGGAATACCAGTCTACTAAATAAAAATACCATTCTGACCCCAGAGAAGAGCAAAAATTGGAGGAAACAACATGAATATTGGGAAATGCAACCATTATTCTTCCAGATTTCCTAGCAGGTCTGTTGACCACCTGATTCTCTCTCCATGTTTCAAAGAACATTTACTGTCAGATTCACCCCCCATTTTTGTGCACTAAGACTAATACCTGGCTGCTATATTACCCTACCAGTGCTGTGTACTTTTAATTTCACATTTCATCCCACTACGATTATTAAATTGTAAGACTAACTAAACAAGTTTGACATTATAAAAACTACATTGGTCTGATAAATTACTAATAAGCACTGATGGTATTAATAGCTAACATTTATTGAGTGTGCCTATGCTAATTGTTTTATATGCACTATTTAATTTAATCCACAAAATAACCATACAGTTATAACGATGATTATTGTCAATATTTTACAAAGGAGGGAAAAAGTTTAGGGAAATTGTATAATATGCCCAAGCTTACACATCAAGTAAATACCTGAGTTCAGGCTCAAATCCAGAAGCATCTGATATCAATACTCTTAGCCACCATCCTATAGGGGGCACCAGAAATGACAAGATGGACATTGCCTCAAGTATTTTGGTATTAAAGAAAGTAGGATTATATCTTTTTTTTTTTTTGGTTAAGAAAGCCTGAGATACCAAGGAAACATTCCTTTTCTAATTTTTTTACTATTAATTATTAAATTTTTAACAATTTAAACATTAGAAAAAGTTGCTCATTTGATAAGCATATTTATTCAAAACAAACTTCAACCAGTGATCTGTATAGTAATAAAATTTCAAAAATGTTCCTTGTGGATATTACAGAACTGATCACTGAGTCACACTATCACAAAAGTTTATCAACAAAAAAGACACTGGCTTAGTGGAAGAAATGAAAGGAAATGTGGTCCAGATAATCTAAAATTGTGAACATTCAAATATTCACACTGATTTAGAAGGAGAATAAAGTTTTCTTAGTATGTATTTACATCTCACTAGTTCCAAAATCAAGTTTTGGGAATGATCACAAAATTTTATGCAGCGAAATAAAAGTAATAAATGCAGAAAAATGCAGTCGTTATGAATATACCAAATGTAATAGGCAGAATTCTAAGATGACCACCCCATGATCCCCACCCTTGGTGTATGTAACCTGTGTAATCTCCTCCCCCTTCATGTGGGCTGGATTATGAATCTGATGGATTTTACTCCCTTGATTCAGTGACCTATTATGACAAAGATGGAGGGGTACTGCAGATGTAATTAAGATTAAAAATTTGTTCATTTGGGGCTAAATTAAGAGGAAGATTATTCTGTATGGGTCTGACCTAATCAGGTTACCCCCTTTATGGGACAGAGAACTTCCAGAAGGAAGAGGTTTAAAGCATCAGAAATTTTTCTGATGACTTTGAAGTGATAAATCATCAGGCTGTTAAAGAGCAAAGTGACTAGGAGCTGAGAGTATTCCTCAAGTATTAAGAATAGTGCCTGGGTGACAGCTTGCAAGAAACTGAGGACCTCAGTTGCAAGGAATTGAATTCAGCCAACAACCATGTGAGCTTGGAAAAGGACTCTAGCCTTAGATGAGGACATAGCCTGACCTCGGGTGATGAGGACAACACCTTGACTGAAGACTTTTGAGACCTGAGCAAAAAACCCAGCCACACGTGCCTAGACTTCTGACCTACACAACTATAAAATAATAACAGTTAAAAATTTGTTTTAAGCCATTGTATTTGTGACAACTTGTTATACAGCAACAGAAAGTAATGCCCTGAGGCAGGGATGTGACCTACTATCCACTGAACACATGAAGAACGCTGGCCTCTGACCCCAGTATCCCACAAAACACAGTAACAATTGCCCTCAGGTAATCCAGGGTGAACCATGCACATAGAAAAGCACACATCACTAAACAAACATGACAAAATTTGAGATTTTTTTTGTTATTTTGCATTTTTACCAATGCAATAAAAAGACACAATGTCTCAAGATTGAAAAGATACAGGGAAACAGCAGAGGTCAATTATAAATAATGTCAACAGCTCTCATAGCAAATATTACATCCTATCCCCATAAATATTATTCTACTTTCTAGCTTGAAACTATGAACCTCAAATTTCTAAGGGATTAAGTCCCTGTCTTGAGAACTATATAAAGACCAGAACTCAAGCCTGCCTATATTTCATTCCCCTTTAGTACTAAGACTTCATTTACTCTGACTTGTCACAAGTTTGCAAGGACCTATTTTCTCTGATTTTTCTGATATTGCAATTTCTTAGTATTGGAAATGGGAAAAATTTCATCATGATTGGGTAACACAGCCAGAAAAACTAGATCCTCTTCAGCTTTACATTTTGGAGCTCATATCTTCCTTAAAAACCTTGTTTTTTAATCTTAAAAATATATCAGTAAGGTATGTTGAGATATATTTTTTCTACCCTTATTTTTTCTCTCTCTCAACCCTTTCCTTTACACACCCACCATATATACACTCTTATTTAGATGGTATTTTGGGAGTAAGGCTGAAGAAATGAAGGCATTATTTTCCAGTAGTATGAGAAATAGATTTATAGTCTGAATTCTGGCCAATATGAAATGTTCTATAACTAAAAATGTAAAAGAAGGTAGTCCTTCAGCTATAAACAATCTTTTTGCCATTTCAGAAGCTGAAATACTGAAACTCACCAGATAGATTACAGATGTGAATTGCTGGCAGGACCACATATAGCAAAGAAAACTTTGAAGCTATTTCATTCACTGAATAAGATCAATGCTGAGTCCCAAGATTGTTAACAGGTCTAGATTTCATAGGATAACTGTTTAGGAGACAGAAGAAACTTTTCTCAAATTACAGTACTTCTCTTTGTGATTTGTTTATTAACAGATTGGTACATATCTATAAAAGAATAATTGGAATCTGCATTTCAAGACAACCTGGAGTAACTATCCTAGTATAACATAGATGAAAGTGTGTACAACCAAAAAAACAAATTATTTAGCACACTCAAAAAATATTATAAGTATTTGCATATGCATAAATATAAACAGGAAATAATAAGTACATATATCTATTTCTTTTCCACAGAAACCATGACTTTCACCAATGTAAACATCAAGCCCAAATCATATCTAAACACTAGATTTTACTTTTTTTTTTTTTTTTTATACGTGGGTAGTTCCCTGGCTGGGAATCGAACCTAGGCCGCAGTGCTGACAGCGCCAGCGACAAAGCCTTAAGCCACTACACCATCAGGGAACTCCATAAACACTAGATTTTAAAACATGAAAAGTAAAACATAGGCTAAAAGCACTGGTTTATTATGAGAATATTCATCTTGAAATACCTAGCAGGGAAAATGAAAGGAAGGAAGGAAGAGGGGTAGGGAGGGAGGGAGGGAAGGGAGAGAGAGAGGAAAAGATACAGGTAGATGATAGATTATTGATATAGATAGATGATATAGATACATAGATGATAGACAGATGATAGGTAGATAGAATATGAAGCAAGGAATCATTTCATACATGCACACGCAGAATGGCTACTACCAAAAAAGTCAACATTAACAAGTGTTGGCGAGAATGTGGAGTGAAGGGAACCCTCGTGCAGTTGGCGAAATTGCAAATTGGTGTAGCCACTGTGGGAAACAGCACAGAAGTTCCTCAAAAAATTAAAAATAGAATTACTATATGACCCAGTAATTCCCCTTCTGGGTATTTACCCAATAATAACAAAAACAATAATTTTTAAAAATATATATGCTCTTATGATTATTTCAGTATTATTTATAATAGCTAAGACGTAAAAGCAACCTAGGTGTTCATTAATAGATGAAGACAAAGATATGATATATGAGGGCTGCCCAGAAAGTATCCAGCCAGGTAATATGAAAAATAGAGTCATTTATGGCTGGATTTTTTCCAGACAGCCCTCATATATATGAGTATGTATACACACACACACACACACACACACACACACACACACACACACACAGGAATATTACTCAGACATAAAAAAGAATGAAATACTACCATTTGCAACAACATGAATGGACCTAGAGGGAATTATGCTAAGTGAAATAAGACAAATACTATATTACTTATATATGGAATCTAAAACAAACAAACAAACAAATAAACAAGACAAAACAGAAACAGACTCATAGATACAGAGAACAAACTGATGGTTGCCACAGTGGAGAGGGTTGAGAGGATGGGTGAAAAAAGTAAAGGGAAATAAGAGGTACAAACCTCCAATCACAAGCCACAGGGATGCACTGTACAACACAGGGACTATAGTTAGTAATATTGTCATAACTTTGTGTGGTGACAGATGGGTACTAGACTTATACTGGTGATCACATCATAAGGCACAAGGGCTATCCAGAGAGTACCCAGCCATGTAATATGAAAAATAGAGGCATTTATGGCTGGGTTTTTTTCCAGACAGTCCACCTATACAAATGTCAAATCTTTATGTTTATACCTATAACTAATATAATATTGTATGACAACTGTACTTCAATAATTTTTTAATTAAAAAAAGGAACGAATACAGGAAGGAAAGAAAGGAGAAAGAAATAGAGAGGAAAGGGTTAGAGAAAGGAAGGAAAGGAGGAAAGAAGGAAGGAAGAAAAAAGAAAGGAAAGAATGGGAAGAGCTGTCAGATGAAATTATTTTGCAACCCAAATCTCCTTTCTTCAAGTTAGACACTGTGCTTGTCACTAAAGATACTAAGAGCTTAGGATAATATCCAGTAAGAATATAAATAAATAAATGAATAATTGTAATGCAGTATGAAAGGGTTATATTACATGTTTGAGCATAGCTATTAACTCTGCCTGGAGACTTAAGTTCACTTTCTAGAAATGACATTTTAACTGGTCGTCAAAGAGCAACCTAAAACATCATTAGCTAAAGTGAGGTGAAGGGGTCTAGGTATAAACTTAATACCAAAAAGAAATTCCAACTATTTCAATTCTTTCCCTTTTAACATCTAAACCAATTTTGCATCCACCTCCCAACTTGTGTTTTATTAATATCTTGCTCTTGCTAGTTGTCCCAGATTAATGACACATCCTTCTGAATAGTAACTCCTTGGAAGATGCTCCAAGACCAGATAGAAGCTTACTGAGCTATACAACACAAGACAAGAGGATAAAGAGGCTTTGAACCTCTCTGAGCAAAATACAATAAATTTATTTCATAACTAAAAGAATATATTTTATAACTAAATTTATTTTATAACTATAAGAATACAAGGGCTGTCTGAAAAAATCCATCCATAAATGCCTCTATTTTTCATATTACATGGATGGATACTTTCTAGATAGTCTTCTTATATCAAGACAACCAAAAAGGTATAAGACCACTAAGTGAACTGGCAATCTTCTATAATAAGATTGGTGTTTGGTAATGACACCACACAGCAAGGGTTCCACACTCACAAACTATACAAAAATAACTTTTTATTTAATGAGCTGAACAGAGGGTTAGAGATTGCAGGAATAAAGATAATGAGTGAATTAGATTATATAAATAGAAATTATCCAAACCAAATTATCTATTATAAAAAATACTGATGAATAATAGAGTCTCTAAAACTGTAATTGGGTTACATATGAAAGGATGTCCACTCAGCATTTCTATTTGACATGATACAGGAAGTCTGAACCAGTGTAGTAAAATAGTAGAGGTGGGGTAGTATACAGGTTGCACAGGATTAAACACAACTCTTTGTTTACAGACAACATAATTCTACATATACAACATTCATTTATTTGTATTGTTTATAGCTGCTATTATGTTACACTGGTAGAGTTGAGTAGGTGTGACAGAGACCAAATGGTCTGTAAAGTAAAGAATATTTACTCTTTGGCCCTTTATTTTTTAAAAAATTGCCTTTGATGTAGAAAATTTTGAGGAATATGCAAATAAGCTATTAGAACTAATAAGTGAATAAAGCTAATATAGCATAATGCAAGAGCAATATTTAAAAATCTATTTTATTTTTATGTGGTACAAAATTTTGAATAAGAAATTTTAAAATTTTATTTGTAATGAAACAAAACTATAATATGGTGTAAACTTAAGAGATGTGAAAGATCTGTACACTGAAAACCACAAAACACTGTTGAGAAATAATAAGGAAAACTTAAATAAATGGAGACATCATAATCTTAATATTAAAAAGATGCCAGTTATTTCCAAGTTGATGTATAGGTTTAATGCAATTCCAATTAAAATCTAAGCAAGATTTTTGGTAGAAATTGATAATATTATTTTAAAATATGTAAAAGCAAAGCTCATTTTACAAGGCCAACATTACTCTCATTCCAAAAAAAAGAAAATTATAGCCTCATATCCCTAATGAACATAGAGGCAAAAATCTTTAACAAAATATTAGTAAACCAAATTCAGCAATACATGAAAAAGATCATACATCATAATCAAGTGGGATTTACTCCTGATATGCAAGTTTGGTTCAATATCCACAAATCAATTAATGTGCTACATACACTACATAAAGAAAATAAAAAATAAAACATATGGTCATGTCAATGGATGAGGAAGAAGCATTGACAAAATACAGCATCTATTTATGATAAAAACTCTCAGCAAAGTGGGAATAGAGGGAACATACCTCGAC
Organism: Lyroderma lyra; assembly: GCA_004026885.1. NCBI lineage: Eukaryota > Metazoa > Chordata > Mammalia > Chiroptera > Megadermatidae > Lyroderma > Lyroderma lyra. The sequence continues at coordinate 69,448 of PVJL010006113.1, forward strand.
ATAATAAAGGTGATAAATGACACACCCACAGCTATGAATAATAATATACCCAATGAAGAAAGGTAACAGCAATCACCTTAAGATCAGAAACAAGACAAGGATTCCCACTTTCTATTCAACATAGCACTGGAAATTCTAGCCACAAGAATCAGACCAGAAAAAGAAATAAAAAGCATTCAAATTGGAAGGGAAGAAGTAAAACTGCCATTATCTGCAGATGACATGATACTATATATATATATAGAACCCCAAAGATTCTACCAAAAAACTATTAGATATGACAAATGAATTAAGTAAAGTAGCAGGATACAAAATTAATATTTAGAAATTAGTTGCATTTTCATACACCAATAACAAACTATTAGAAAGAGAAATTAAGAAACCAATCTCATTTACAATTACATCAAAAAATAACTAGGAATAAATTTAATTAAGAAAGTAAAAGACTCATACAGAGAAAATTTTAAGACATTGAACAGAGAAGTTCAGAAAGATACAAATAAATATTTACCAAACTCAGAATTAGAAAGAATCAACACTGCTAAAATGTTCACACTACCTAAAGCAGTCCATAAATTTAATCATACTTCCAATGACATTTTTCACAGAACCAGAACAAAAATTCTTAAAATGTACATGAAAGATTCCAAATAATCACAGTATCTTGACAAAAAAGAACAAAGCTGGAGGTATTACATTACCTGATATCAAACTACCCTACAAGGCCATAGTAATCAAAACAGCATGGTATTGGCATAAAAACAGACACATAGATCAATGGAACAGAATAGAAACTCCAGAAATAAATCTATGTCCATGATCATTTAGTCTATAACAGAGGAGTCAAGAATATACAGTGGGATAAAGAGAGTCTATTCAATAAATGGTGTTGGGAAAACTGAACAGATACATGTAAAAAAAAATGAAATTAGACCACCTTCTTAGTCCATATACAAGAATAAACTCAAAATAGACTGAAGATATAAACCTGAAATTATAAAACTCTTAGAAGAAAATATGGGCAGCAAATTCTCAAGAATTACCCTTAATAATATTTTTATATTTTGGGGGGTGAGGGAAACAAACAAACATACAAAAATAAGCAAATGAGACTCCATCAAACTAAAAAGTTTTTGCACAGCAAAAAAAACCATCAACCAAACAAAAAGACATCCTACTGAATAGGAGAGGCTATTTGCCAAGGATATATTTGATAAGGAGTTAATATTCAAAATTTATAAAAAACCTCATACAACTCAACGCCAAAAAACTATCAATCCAATTAAAAAAATGAGCAGAGAACCTAAATAAACATTTCTCCAAAGAAGACATACGGATGGCCAATTAACATATAAAAAGATGTTCAATGTCACTAATCATCAGAGAAATGCAAATAAAACCACAATGAGATATCACCTCACACCTATCAGAAGAGCCATCATCAAAAGATCAACAAACAAACGTTGGCAAGGCTGTGAAGAAAAGGGAATACTTGTGCACTGTCGGTAGAATGCAAATTGGTGCAGCCACTATGGAAAACACTGTGGAGGGGCCTCAAACAATTAAAAATAGAGCTACCTTATGTCCCACTAATTCCACTCCAAAGAAATCCAAAACACTAATTTGAAAATCATATATGCACCTCTATGTTCAATTCAGTGCTATTAACAATAGCCAAGATGTGGAAAAAACAAAAATGTCCATCAACGGACGATTGAATAAAGAAGTGGTACATATATACGGTGGAATATTACTCTGCCATAAAATAATGAAATCTTACCATTTACAACAATATGGATGAACCTAGAGGGCAGATAAGTGAAATAAGTCAGACTGAGAAAGACGAAGTACATATGATCTCACTTACATATGGAATATAAAGAAAATATACAAACGAACAGAAACAGACTCATAAATACAGAGAACAAATTGATGGGAATAGTGTTGGGGGGTTAGGTGACAAATGTAAAGGAATTAAGAAGTACAAGTTGGTAGTTACAAAATAGCCATGGGTATGTAAAGTACAGTATAATTAATAATATTGTAAAATCTATGCATAATGTCAGATGGGTACTAGACTTACCAGAGAGATCACTTCATAAATTATATGAATGTCTAACCACTATGCTATACACATGAAACTAACAGAAAATAATATCGAATGTCAACTATAATTTAAAAATAGTTATATGGATATAAAGTAAAGCATAGGGGATATAATCAATAATATTGTAATAACTATGTACAGTATCAGCTGGATAATGGACTTATTGTGTTATCACATTAAAGTATATAACTGTCTAATCACTACGTTGTCTTGTACCCTTGAAACAAACAAACAAATAATATATGCCCACACAAAGACTTGTTTGTTAATGTTCACAATAAAATTATCGTATTAGTTCAAAATTGGAAATAATCCAAATTCATCAGCAGGTAAACTATAAACAAAATACAATATAATGATACAATAAAATACTACTCAGCAATAAAAAAGGAGTTAATGGATGATACACAAACAACTTAGATAAATCTTTAAACATTGGTAAGTGAAAGAAGCCAAACATAAAGACTCTATATTTTATGATGCTATTTATTTGAACTACAGTGACAAAAAGCAGATCAATGGTTGTCTGAACCCAGATATGGGGTTGGAGAATGACTGAAAAGGGGCATGGCTAAACTTTCTGGGATGATGGAGATATTCTAAGTCTTGATTGTGGTAGCAGCTGCAATATGGCATGCATTTACCAAAACTCATCAAAGGTAACATGGGTACATTCTATTGTATAGAAATTATTCTTCAATGAATTGAATTTTACAAATAGTACCACATTCTAAAATATTTAGGATTGGGTAAAACCTTATATTATCTTGTAAACATAGCAACATATACTAGTTATTTTATTCTAATACAAATACATATGAAATTTGTATCAAGCAGTGTGTTGTGGTGAAACAAGAACAAGTTTTTTAATTCAGACACATCTAAGAACAAAACTTGTTCTTCTACTCTACTTTTAATGAGACTATTCTTTCATTCTTCAATTCCTTCTCTGTGAAGCATACTTTGTGGTAGGGCCTTCTGCTATTACAAAGCCCCTGATATTATTCCCTTATATAATCACATAACTATGTAAGGTTTCCTAGAAATCTCATATTGAAGCACTGTTTTGCATAGTCAACTTATTAGGTAAAGATACAATTTCTGAATGGTCACTCTCCAGAGATGCCATTGGAATCCTGGATTGTTCCTCAGCAATCTGGCAAAATTAAAGGTAAATTGCAATTGCATCATTAAGCTTCTAATTGACCACAAAAGAAATCTTCTCTGGCTAACAGCCTTTAGCACATCTGAGTACTTAAGATAGAATATGATTACTTCTATCTACTAAAGTCAATAATACAATATATGTTTTAATTGTATTTATTTATTCATCTGAAAGAGATAGCTAAAAATAGTTATACAGTATTATCATCTAACCAACCAGTGCTTGCATTACTGGCCCCAATTCTTCACCTCTCCCTGGATTTACAGCCTTTGTCACATGACTTTTGACCTTCTATAAAAAGGTGTATGATGTAATTGAAAAATAAAATATTATACAAAAAAGAAAAAAAAAAGGTGTATGAGGGCTGTCCAGAGGCTATCTGGAAAGTATCCAGCCATGTAATATAAAAAATAAAGGCATTTATGGCTGGATTTTTTTCTGGACAGCCCTTGTATTTTTTCACTCTGATTCTGAACAAGGTCATGTGACTTCCTTTGGCAAATGAGATTCCAGAAGACATTTAAATGAGCTTTGTAAGAGCACTTACCTGATTATGATTTTGTGCCTCTGCTACCTAAAAAATATGCCTCTGTTAGCTTGCAGTTGGGAGAAACATGGCAAGAGTTGATTTTCACATATTGTCCAAGGGGGGCCAGTTTAGATCAGCTAAGGGCAGCTGCCATCAGTGCTCAAGCCCAGCAGAGAGGAACAAAGCTCCTTAGCCAACTACCCTACACACTGTGAAAGTAATAAAAGCTTATTGTACGCCATTCAGGTCTCCTGGGTACTTTTTACCTAAGATTACTGCAGTGGTAGCTAACCTTTGAACACGTTCAACCTGATGTTTCTTTTGAAAATACTCTATTATCCCTGAAGTCTACCACATCTTAATTTTGTTTTGAGAACAGAAAGTCAGCATTTCTTTAAATGAGGAATAATGGCTCCATATTTATTAATAAACAAAAACATGTAAAGTAAATCTTAAAGAAAAAAATTAATATGCCATTTATAACAAAGTCAATGCTTACCTTTTTGTATTTTTAGGCATTTTTATAGTATTTTGTGTTCCAAAATTGCTTTGCTTTTTGTCCCTTAACATTGTAAGGCTGCTTGGCATACTTCAAATGAATTTCAGCGCCACTGTTATGTTCTGATATTTATCCTTTCTGTATATTATACTTTGGTGTCTGTTCAATTTTAAGATAAGTTTGAGAATATTTTAATTTTGTATCAAATGAAAGAGGAATCATGGCCTAATTACTCAGCTTATGAGACACAGATACTGTCTGGTAGAAGACACTCTGTTCTGCTATGCAGACTCCCCTTGGACAACATTAATATTCCAAAACTCTTGCAGTCCACGTTCCAGAGCTCTATGCTCTCCCTGACACACTCTCATAAATTATGATATGCCCATTTAATGGAATAATATGCACCCATTAAAAATTATATTGCTAAGTGTTAATTATTTTAAAAACAGTCCACAATAGGTTTTTTTAAAATTCATTTTTGTTGTTAGACTTTTTGGGGTGACATCTGTTAGCAAGGATTACATAGGTTTCTGGCATACAATTCTACAGTGCATTGTCAACTCACAATATGTTTTTAAGTGATGACTTACGTCATCAAATAGTGTGAAGATAATTCCATTTAAAAATGTATATAGAAAAACAACTGGTAAGTAAAATAATGGTTACTAAGTGGTGAAATCTTTGTGCCTTTTACATATGTTTTCCAAATCTTCAATAATGGACATGTATTACTTTTATAATTCTATCATTTATTTACCCACTTATACTTCAAGTTTTATTCTAAAGATTTCCTCTACAATATCACCATAGTTCATGTAAACCCAATTACATTCATTGTATTTTTCTGGTGTACTTTATATTTTATATTTTCTTTGCCTACTTTTCCAAAAATGCTCTCACATCATCATTTTAAAATACTTTTAATCAATAAAAATCAAGTAAGTAAAAGATTCATAGATTTTGATTACTTGACCTTTTTTATGAATTTTCAGCACCAAAAACTTAACCCCAAAATTTCAGGGACTTACAAATGTCCTGTGAATACAAGTATCTATATTTTTAATCCATGGAGTTCACCAGCATTCTTGGTTCAGGTATCTGTAATAAATTTTTGTGATCAAATCAGCCATTTTTTTCTCCAACTTATACATTTGTCAAGTCCTTTTATAGACATAAAAGAACTCTAGTTATTATAAAGTTGATTATTATACATAATGGCCAAGTCTTTAGGTTAAATAGGATAAGTAAGAAATTTTAATGGAAATATAAACAGTCCTGACAATTGTAACAAAAATTGGGGTGGGGGTGGGAGTCTCACTGTGTTACAATGCAATTGTTACATTATTCTATTCTGCTATTCCACTATTCTGAGTTGATTTAAGACCAGATGTAGACCACTATAATGCTCTTCTCATGTATTTTCTGTTTGAGCAGAAGTACTAAAAGACTCCTGAGAAGGCATAGACAGTCAAGATTTATAACTCAATTCCTCTAACTGGAACAGTGTGAGTAAACTGCCACACTTGTACTTGTTCCTTTGAGACTTTATAATGGAGAACTGTACTCTACTGCCTCAAATTAAAATAGTAGTAAGCCAATTAAGTAATAATATCATTTCAGATCATTTTATTGAGCTCTGCCCTATTCAAATATCTGTAACAGAAGTTCACACCCAATTGTAAAAAATGTTTGACCACAGTGAATGGTGCAAGTGAAAAGGAAACTGTCAGGCATATTGAAAAATTCTGAGTTTGTCATCTTGTAGCAATTAGTGACAAACAACTGGCACTTAGGAGTTCCCTGGTGGTGTAGTGGCTTAAGGCTTCGGCGCTGGCGCTGTCAACGCTGCAGCCTGGGTTCAATTCCCAGCTAGGGAACTACCCACATACAAAACAAAACAAAACAAAACATACAAAAAAACAACTGGCACTTAGAACTGGCACTTAAATAATTCTGCTAGTTGTTTATTAATTTTATTTTAATTTTGTTAATTATTTTTAAGTTACTTTGGTTACTACTAGAATGGCAACTCATCAGGAGAGGACTATATGTGATTGTCTGTTACTTCTCTGCACACATACCACACTAAGAGCTTCCTAACTCCACAGGGATACAGTGAGGTAAGTGTAGGATAGCAGTAATCTTTGTCCTAATTTACAGCCCTCAGCTTGCTGAAGCTGAGCTCCATTGATCTTCCTTAATCGTTGGAGAAGAATGCTCAATAAAAGCTTACCCTCCACTTTACTTAAATAATATCCATTGCTTTAATTAGTAAACATGATAAATATGCTTCTATTTATTAACCAGATATTCATACCCTCTCAAATCCATAAATTTGGCATTGGTGAGTAACATGTGCAGTGTTTAAAGATTTTACTCAAGTAAAAAGGGTCAAATACAAACTCTCCTGCATCTTAATGATATTTTAAATTAAACTAAATATTGTGCAAAATAATACAATTATAGATGTTCTATGCCCTAAGCTCCAAACTTACACTCTGAAAATAGTAACTATTAGATATTCCATATCGCTCCTTTAAAGAAATTATATTTTATTGTTATTAAGGAAAAACAGAAGAAAATTGGACACTTTAAAAATATGCTAGGGGTTCCCTGGTGGTGTAGTGACTGGGCTTCAGCCCTCTCAATGCTGTGGTGTGGGTTCAATTCCCAGCCAGGAAACCACCAATATATACATATATATTCTGCCCCAGTGAGATGCATTATGGTTTGTAAAAGCTTGTCTGATAGAAAAAAACACTACTTCAGTTCTTAACTTCTCACAGTCTGTGTAATAATATATGAGTCAGTTATCTTCTCTGGGTCTCAATTTCTATGTTTAATTATCTGCTTGAAGGCCACAGGATAAACTAATGGTATCTTGAGGTACCATTCAACTGTAGAAATCCTGGTATACAAGCCCTGACATTGTATTTCAGGGCCAAGAGAATAGCAAAGCGACCTGCGGGTTCATAAAGTCATTTCCATAGCCTCACAACCTCCTATGTGAAAAATGTTTGTATTATTCACTACTTCTGCTGACAAAGAAACTAAGCCTCAAAGAGGTTAATGCCTTCAACAGGACCACCGGCTTGATAATTGAGCCAACACAACCAACTCCTGGGTCTTCTGACTCCAAATCTCATGTTCTTTTCACTGTACCACATTTATTCTCACACAGTCTGATATCCAAATTTCTGAAATTGCATTTTCAAATCCATTCTGTTAGCTTTTGAGAAAAGTGCACCTTTCCAATATTACTTGGAAGAATTGCATTTACAAAGTGTACCATAAAATTGAACAGTGCAGGAATATGCCTGGGTTTATGAATGGCATCAAAGAAAACATTTCCCAGTCTTCTTACATCTCTAAAGATAATCCACAAGCAGAGATTTTCTTCATGCAAATAAGTGTCAATCAGCTGCATATAGTTGAAGTCATAGGTTAAAGATTGTCTTTTCTTTGCCATTTTTGCTCTTTGTCATTTGGAAAGAAGCGTCACAATCATGGCAAAAATATGAGAACAGCCAACTAGGAGATTTCAAACCAATTAAGATATTTGGTGATGAAGGGAAGGACTAAGCCAGGAAATAACTAAATAGAATAAATATGTAGGAAAATTATATGAAATGTGGATAAGAAGCCATAAAGTTTTTTAATATTCAGTTCAAGTTTTATGTCCTTCTTACCGACTCCCATGGCTACTCATTTCATTAATCTCCTCCTTGGACATTGTCTAGTGTGTACTGTCTCTTTACACAGGTTGAGACTTTATTACTCTTGAATTTCCCTAATTGATGAACCCCACCTCCACATCTAAATGAGGGTCACACCTCTTACTTTCATGGCTCTCATTTATTCCCCTAGCTACCAGAGACATATCCCAGCCCCTGTGCTAGAGAAGAAAGATATGTTTCTGCTATCCCAGTTAAATTTAGCATTATCTTCTAGGAGCTTTTAAGTTCTATAGCACCATTAATCCAATTATTATTGAGCATAGCTTTTCTACGCTGGAATATTTTTGCCACACAATAATTTTTTTCTATCATGAAAAGGTATACTTATTTCTAAGTGACTATCTCCCAAATAATCTTGAAACATATACTATTTATAAATTGGGAGCAGTTCACATCCTGGCTTATACTGTTCACTAAAATTAATCTTCCCTAGCTACACTGTAATTGTCACTGGGATATGAGCACTACTGCTTTATTTTAAAGTTTCTAATGCTTATCAAAATCCTGAGTCTACAGCACATGTTCAAAAAAATGCTGTTGACTAATCAAAAAGCAAAGAAGTTTGGCAAATAGAAATAAGGTCACAGAAAAACTTATGAATTACGGCTGTACAAAACTAACAATGACACCAGCATATGTTGAAATTCACAATGTCCTGCTCTATGTGGTGAGATCTTGGACTTACTGTTTTAGGAGAGCACACAGAAAGGCACAACAGTGTCAAACATAGGAAGAGGTGGAAGGGAGATGACACAGAGAAAGACAAAGGGAGGCAGGGAGAGAATAAGGCAGAGAATAACACATATGGGAAAAGGGAGTGCGAAAGAAGGGAACGCGATAGGAGATCCAGGGACAAAGAGAGAAGCAGAAACGGACAAACGTTACAATAAGGTTGCAATGCTATGAATAAAAATTACCCAAAGTTAGACAGTTATTTATTACCCAAGAGAAAAAGATCAATACTTTTTCCAAGTTTTATGTTTTTAGACTTCCTATTTAAGTTTCTACATGAAATAGAAAAGAAAGAGGACTAAGAAACATAATATTGATTAAATATATTTTAAGTAAATTCCTGAAAAAATTTCTCTGGGAAAATTGTGAAATAGATTAAGTTGGTATCTATTTCCCCAACTTTTACCTGTTTAGAGACCATGCTTTCTTTTGATCTGAATTTTTAATTAAAAAAAAAAGAAATCTACTATTAGAAAAGGTTCTGAATGCATTTACACTAAAGTGTAAAAGATTAAGTGTACTTCTCAGACAAATTATTGGCAGTAGTGTGTCCAAATAGTTTCTTGTCACAAAAGGAACACTTTTTTAATTTAGAAAGGTACTATTAATAAAATAAGTATGCCAAGAGAATAGATGTAAAGCAGAACTGGTGGAGGAAAGGGTTATATGATTATTCCTAAGTAGGAGAGAGAGAGAGATCTGTGGGAAAGGACCCTTTCCTGAGTGTCTAAAACAAGATAGTTTATTGCTTCATGCCATGTAGTAAAGTCAGCTCTATAACAGTCTCATATGAATCAAATTAGTAAACCAAACTATTTTGTCTATCCTCAGCATGCTATAGAACAAGACATGTATCACTTCAAATTATGATCCTATCACAGAGTCATTCTAATATGTTCTGCCTTTCTGAATACCTAATGCAATAATTTACAAGTGTTGGCTTCTAGAGCCAAGAATATCTGCCAATTAATTAGCAGTGCAAATGGAAATGCTAACAATTGCCTGATTTGCATTTATACGTAATATTAGATAATCCAGGTCATGACCTCTCCTGTCTTTCCCAATTATAGAAAATTCGTGTTAGAACTCAAAATATATGTTCTTCAGCCAGAGATGTTTCTGGCAAGTAAAATTTACATAATAATATACAGAGAGTGCCAAAAATATTTATACACATGTTAAGACAGGAAAAAAAACTGTATTGAAATGGTAATTCTCAATATATACCAAAAACAAAAGATAAATACAAGTCAAGTTTACTTCTGCAATTACAAGAGGTGCTTAGAGTGGTTAATATGAGCATCCAGATACTTCTGATTATGATGAACTACTGCTTGAACAACATTGACCAAAGTGTTCACTTGTATCACTGCACGTGCCATTTCAATTTCTTCCTAAAGTACCGCCAGGATAGCCTGTTTTCTACAGTGCACCATGTCTTTTAAAGTTCCCCATAGGTAGAAATCAAGGGATGTTAAGTCAGGAGAATATAGAGGAAACTCGAACAACATTGTCAGATTTCCAATACCACTTCAAAACGGTCTTGTGCTCCTCGAAGGACAGCCATGCTACTGCCGTTTTCTTTGACTGTCCTGCCTGTTGCATGGTGACACTAGCATTCATTTGATCAATGCCATCTTTTGAGCGAATGTCATACTACACATTGCTACCACAATTCAATTCAACTTCAAAAAGTAAAGCATAGATAAGATCACTTTAAGTGTGCATACATATTTTTGGCACCTCCAGTATATACATGCAATAAATTATATCTTTGAAGATTAAGTCCACAAACAGAGCACATAATCAGTTTGCCAGAAAATTTAGTCTGTTGATATTAAAAATTGTCAAATATATACACACACACACACACACACACACACACACACACACATATATATATATATAGAATTAATAATATAATTTTACTGCAAATCCAAGCTTTATAAAATGCACTTTTCATTTACTGCATATTTTTATAAAATTGTCCCATTCCCATTTCTTTAACCTCCTTCTGACCAAAATCACCTCCTTCCAAAAAAAAAGAAAGATTAGGGCTAGGAAAATGGCAGGGCCATAATATACCCTCTTATTTCTAGTTATCCATACCTGATGTCGTCTTAATTTATAATAAAGATTGATCTATTTCCTACAGGCTTACTGCAAGTTTTTCCTGAAACAAACAAACAAACAAAATATAGGCAATGAATTAAAAATTCACTAGAAAATATCCTAAGTTTAATTGCCAATTGTTCTCTGAATATCCCAATTGGTCCCAGTTTAAGCGTAAAAAAAATCACATTTTATATTTAATAAAAATTTAATAGTGATATAATTAAATCCATTAATTCATTATTTATTCAAAAATATATTGAAAATATACTCAATGTAGTGACACTGTTACAGGATCTGAGCATATTAAAATGAACCAACCAACAAGATCCTTGTTTCAACAGAGTTTACAAGGGAAGAGTCAGAAAGAACCAAGGTCAGCATAGGACTGTTTACATTTCTCTGCTGTGCCGAATAGATAGAGGGGAATTTAAGACTTTCTCAATCTATTTCCATTAAGTAATAGCAAATGCCTAGCATGCAAAACATGCTTATTTGGGTAAGTGAAGGTGGGCAACTGCTGTGTTAATGAGACTAAAAAGCCACCTGCTTAGATTCACAAGTGTTAAGAAAACTCTTCTCCTTAATCAGTTAGGTGTAAACTATAAAGAGAAATCTAGTCTTTTAACACTGAGATCTCAGAATACACGATGATACAGTTAAAAATATAACAGTTTTGCTAGGTTCTTTGTAAAACTGCAAAGCAATATAAACTGTAGAAGGTAAATATTATTTATCAAACAGCATCAATATGATATACTATGTACTACACACCTGTCACTCATTGAGAAACACTCAAATTGTTTAATGTTCCTCACTTTCCCACAGTTTTCATTCACACCTATCCCAGAGATCGCATGAAGTAAGCACTGAGCTACTCTCTCAAGATATCAGGTCCCCTCAAGCACTATGTGAGAAAACGTGTATTGAAATGAGCTCTGAAACATGTCATTAGCAGAGTAGGTTTCTAAATGGAGAATCTTAATGAAAATAGGATCAGCACTCTCTTAAAGGTTAAACATTAAGTAGATATCATTATAGAGTCACAAATTAAATTTCACTTCATCTTCAAGGGCCAGGACTCTGGTCTACAATTTTGCATTTTGTCTAAAGCACAAAGGGATGGGGCAGAGCATATGAGTGGAGCTGAAATTCAATCCATGCTCTCTGCTCACTAAACCCTGTGCTCTGGTGTAGGGCTTCATCAGCCTCTAGGAAAAGGGTGCCTGTTGCTAATTCATCTTCCTAGAAAAGCTTCCTTTTGTATAATTCTCCCAAAGATTCTGTCTAGACTAATAGATCTGGGACAAGTGATCCTAGCACTATAGCAACTAAAGTCAGTAGCAACGATACAAAGAAGATTCCACATAGATCAACCTTTTTTATCTGTCAAGAATCTGGGATAAATTTTGAAGATAAGAATTGAAATTCAAAGAGTTAATTTCCATAACTGCAAGCCTAAAATAACCTCCCCCTGCAAAAAAAAATAGAGTCTTAGAGTGAAAATGTTCTTTGTAAGAGGAGATGATGCTACTGACCACTTTGGTCACATGTTTGAGAGAAGTTTTCCTCACAGCAGTGGTGACAGGACACAGATTCACATCGTCTATCACCAAGTTGCACTTGTGATTAGCAACATAGGCCTGAGAGAAGCCACAGAGAATAGTGTCTGACTAAAGGGACTGAAAGAATTACCAATTATGTTGACCTATGATCCAAACTTGAACTAATCTAGCACCTATTCCAACCAAATATCCCTAACAATATCCTGTTGTTGCAAGCCCCTTGAGAGCCTGGGCATTTAATGATCCCTCTTTGTCTCCAGCTTCTAGCACAATACTGGGCATGTAAATTCAATAAATGTTAGTTGAACAAATAAGAGACAATTAGAAATTGCCACTTAGAGGTTCCTAATATCCGAGTTGTAAACTCATCAGTGAAGGCAATTAAAATCCTATCTGCTGTGGGATGTAAACTCATTTCCTCTTATTAGGCTCACAATTCAATTCTATAAATATTTATTGAATACCTATTTAATGTAAGGCACTGCACACCTAAAAATATGAGGAATACAATGATAAATTAATAGAGTTGCTGCTTTTAAGGTGATTATTATTTTATGAAAGTGATAGAAGTACAAAGGCAGAGTGTATCAACCAGCATGTTGACATTCTCTACTAAGTAAGTCAAGAAACCTACAGACAACGGAATTCATTTTAGAGTCACCTTAGGAATTTGAGCTGAGATGCCATAGCATTAAACCAAAGTAAATAGCAAGAACTTTGACATTAGCAAGGGGGTTTTGTTGAACATTTTCATCACAAATTTCCCATGATCCCAATGTTCAGTTGTTTTCCCAGGGAAAAGAGAGTAAATGTCATCACAGTGCCCAAAGGGAGAGTGACAATCAAGATAATAACTTATTATACATCAAGTTGACAATGCACTGTAGAATTATATGCCTGAAACCTATGTAATCCTTGCTAACAGATGTCACCCCAATAAGTCTAACAATAAAAATGAATTTAAAAAAAAAAAAAGATAATAACAATGGACAATCTTGCCGCAGGAAGCTGAAAAAAGAAGAAAAAAATACTCTGGGAGCCCAGTCCATTGCCCAGTAGAACTGGAAATGCGTTGCATGCTTCCTGCACCATGATTCCCTCCTATGTCCCCTCCAGGGCTACTGCCGCCCCAGGAGGGTTTATAGGTACCTTTTGCCCAGTCATTAACACCTACATTCTAAAATTCAAAAGTATGATCTTATGTCTTTTGTATCCATGTTAAAAAATCATATAACTGCTCAATGACCTGCCAACATTACAGCATGCTTTTTTTTTTTAATGCAATACATTATTTTGAGTAAGATGGGTTTCACTTTGCTCCTTGTCCAATTTTGAACACCAATTATCAAATGAAAACAATTCATATCATAATATTGGCATATCTCACTGTGATTTCGTTTTAATGGGAAAAGTGCATTGTTAGATTGGCGTTGCCCTTGAATTAGACATTCTTAGTATTTGCATTTGGGTTACCTAACTGTTTGCATCATAAGTCGGAAAGCTGCGTAGTCAAACTGAATTAAGCAGTTGGCCAACAATACAATGTGGACAAAAAAAAAAAAACAGCAAAAAAGTAAATAAATAAAACAAGCCCTCCATTTCACCAGTTGGCCTTTTAGTTGCTCCTCTTCCTTTTTCTCTCTGGATCCTCAGCACTCCAACCAGCGGACTGTGCCCGGGAAGAAGGCGCCAGGTGGCCTGGGAGGAGCCGAGCCGGAGCCGGACCCCAGAAGCACCCGGGCTGGAACGCTGCACCCGCAGGGGTAGGGGTGGTGGCGGTGGGGACAAGGCTACCTGGAGCTCGACAGGGACCAGGCAGGGGCAAGCGTGCAGCGGGGATCATCCTCCGGCAGAGAAGCACACTAAGGATCGCGTCCAACTTGAAGAGTAACTGCAAAGGGCAGCTTTCGATTTGAGGGGCAACCAACTGGGCCTTGATTGGTTGGGAAGGAGTGCGTAAACGACAAGCTGCCCACCGCACTTTAGGTCAGATTGGGGGGAGGGGCACAAATCTGGGTGTCTATCCAGGGTCTGGGTGTGGACAGTGGTTTCAAGGTCGTGTACTGCCCACAGTCTCCTCATCACCACAGATAGGAAGTTTCAGAGTGGGGGTCGACGTGAGACGAGGCAGCTGGGACATGGTGACACCAAAAGAGTTGAAGCCTCCAGACTCATTGAGGGTCTAATCCACTAAGCAGCCTGTGGGCAGAACTACAACCTTCCCTTGACAAAAGCAGGCCCCGTGTTTGCACTAGGAGAGAACAAGATGGGGCAGCCGGACCTTGGCAACCAGACAATGCGGTCTCCAGCCCCACTCAGATCATGTACAGCAAATTACCCAAATGACCTGTGGGACTGAATTCAGAGTGATAATGGGCTGCAAAGGAAACCTCTTCTTCTTTAGGTGCCCTGAATATAGTCAGCTGTGACACAACTCAGATGAAGTTCACCACCTGGGTGCTGCAAATGGAGCATGACTGCAAGCTGGTGCCCCATCGAGTGGCCATCTTCGGGAAAAGATGAAAGACAGGAAGATTTAGCCAGTCTGAAACGTGAATGTATAAGATTTGGCTTGTGGCACTAACCACACACTGGTTATGGACTCCCAGGAGCATGTCTTCTCCTGGGGTTCTGCAGCTATAGCTGGCTGGGCCATGCCAAACAGAAGGACGACATGATCCCCCACCTTGAGAAGCTGTGTGACTTTCCTGAACACAGAGTGTCCCAGATCTCTGCTGGCTGTACTTGATCCTTCACTGTCGGTGAAAGTAGGTGGTCTGTTTTCTGCGGGCCATCAACACATCCATGAATCTACTATGTACCTGGAGGCTGCATGAAACCTCTGTTGCCAGAGAACCCAGGGCTTGGCATGTGGAAAGAACAGCATCTTCATGGCTGCATATGAGAGCACCATCAGCTGGCGTCCCTCACTGACCTTATGAGAACTGGGCTACAGGATCGCTGGCCCAAGTCTTCCACCACAGCTTAGTACTGGGCAGCATTCACACAGAGCAGGTTGATACAGGCTCCTCTCATTCCTTGATGATAGTGAGAGATGAAAGTGAGACCTAGAAAGAGATCAAGAAATTGCCAGCGTATAACCCTTGAACCCTCTGATGGTCCTGGAGTCTCCACCTCCACACCTCTCACGGTAGCAGTCATTTCCATGTGCACAGAAACAGGAAGTCAAAACGAGGAATTCAAGCAAAAGTTGGCCAAAGGTGCATTTTCATTGGACTTCCTAAAGCTCCGTTGTATGTGATTCCATGTGAACTATCCTTTCTGTATGCTTTCTAAAGTGTTCTCTTTTTTCTCTTAATGTTTAATTAAAATATTTGCTCACAGTTGGCTTATCATTCTTAAAAAAAGAAATCTAAATGTTCCTGCACTCGGCCATCATTCATAAAGTATAATAGGCATTCCACAATCTTATATGCTCATTGCTGAGAATGTAATGAAAAATAAAATGTCACATGATTAATCATTTCTCCTGACAAAAAGTTTAATAAGACAGAATGTTGTATTACCAATGTAAATTACTCATTATTGCCTAATGCTATAGTTCCACAGGGATCTCACACTCCTGTGT
This sequence comes from Lyroderma lyra, assembly GCA_004026885.1. NCBI lineage: Eukaryota > Metazoa > Chordata > Mammalia > Chiroptera > Megadermatidae > Lyroderma > Lyroderma lyra. The sequence continues at coordinate 85,486 of PVJL010006113.1, forward strand.
CTAAGGTATCCCAAATCTCCCTTCTTCATAGGCATCTAATTGGTTTTGAGATCATCCGAAGAATGTGACAAAGCTCAAGAAATATTATAACAGAAAGGTTTAGATAAATGATTTGTGCAACAAAGGACTTGCTGTTGATTATATGGTTTTTTTTTCAGAGTAATTATTATTTTTTTAATTCATTTTTATTGTTAGACTTATTGGGGTGACATCAGATTATATGTTCTTTTTCAAGAACAGCCTTTAATAAATGGAAGGAGAGATGCAAAAACTAACTTTCAAATATCAAGGACAGAGAACACATTATTTTTCCCTTTAAAATATAAAATTCTTAGGATTGTACAAAAAAAAAACCAAAATAAAATTTAAAGCAATGTGAAGAAATAAATGATTCATGATTAAATGAAATAGCCCCATTACAGGGTATGCTTTAAATTCAATAAGCAGAAGATTGTTCTCACTAAGAGAAATTTCCTCTTTAAGGAAAGAGATCAGAAATATTTGTCAGTTTCAGATCCCAAAATTAACATATCTACTTTGCATCTAACTGGAAGCAGAATGAAGGAAAATGAGCAATTATAAAAATCAATAAAATAGCAGAAAAAATCAAAAATCAAAAAGCAATACTGAGCTGTATTTAGGGTGAAAATAAAATTGATTAGAAAATGAAATAAAATGCTAAAAATATATTCATAAATTTAGTCCTGTAAATTACTTGGAAATTTGAAAACTACAAATAACATATAGAAATTTAGTTCCTTTCATAGAGGCTCCTAATATAGGAGGCTTTAAACTAATTTTATAGCAGCCTGTTCAAAACTGAATGTCAAAAACAGAAAGAGTAAAGTGTAATTAATTTGGCTTTCTTCCATTCCACAAATCTAAGTGTGAATATGTGTCTAAGAACCACAAAGCAAAAGACAACTGCTATTGCCAAAGGGAGTTATTCTTGATTTGAAGAAATATCCACAATAGCAGAGAAGGGAGAAGATCTGGCACACAGGTGGGTGGTAATGAACAGCAATGGGAGAAACAGTTATGAAAATTACTCTCAGAACATTCTATTTGTTTTGACTTGTGAACCAATCACTTGATTATAAAAAGAAATGATGATAATCCACATGTTTGGGGATGAAAAGTAAAAACATTATATAAAATGTAAATCTATATCTTCAGAGAAGGAAGTCACTGAAAGATTTTAATGACTTAAAACTTAACATGTTCTAGGTCAATTAAATAACCAGAAATACTAAAATCATAGAAACAAAATACCATTACCGATAGGGAAAAAAGAGAACAGAGAGTTCCCAGTCAGGGATGTGTGGCAGCTGAGAGTTGTATGCTGTGATGTGCAGCTGGCCTATGGGATTTGACACAGCTCCTAGAGGGCTGCTATAAATTATAAATCAGCATATGTGCAAGAGGAAGAAGCAGCCCATTAGTAAATCTTTCAAATATAGATGGGCTCCCAAGAGGTTAGTTTGTACATTATTCACAAAAATAACTTTGACTGCACAAAGATTTGTCAAGCATTTCAATTGCCCTGAGATAATTAAGAAATTGTTCAGTGAACAAAAATGGAAACCTTAAAAGCATAGTAGCTGAACAAATTTATTCTAAAATGGCATAATTTATTTGATAGTAAAATGAGTTTGGACAAAAATTAACAGGAGATTCTATTGTGGTCACTTAAACTGTGTGCAAAAATACAACACAACGAACAGAGGGCCATTGAGTTGTTAAGTTCACCCTTCAGAGAAGGGTATAGAACTTGCATTAATAATTATAACTCAACATGTACCATATCTGACTGAAATTCAATGCATTTCTTGGCCTGTAACTTAGAAAACTTCTCATAATAGATTCTCTATAATCATAGCATTAGTACGATCTGCTAGAATGTTCAATAAAGCAGTTGTACTCAGGCTATAAGCATCATACAATTTTCATTTGTGTTGTGTCTGAGTGACTAACTCTGGCAAAAATTCTTTTGGTTAAATGTGGTTTTGAATAATAAACTCATTGTCCTTTAAAAGAAGAGTGCTGGATGTCTGAAATGAATAGCTTTCACTTAAACCTCGTTCCATTAATGCATCTTAACTCTATTATTTCTGTGCTTGTGAAAGAAATACTCTTAATGCAGCTGAGAAGCTACTTTCATCATATGCACATACTTAAAGGAGAAACATCAAACTCACACAAGCAGGGTATTCTATTATGCAAAAGATGTCAAGGAAAAGGGGAATTTAAGGAATAAGAACAAGCATGCAACTGAAAATTAAATAGGATCAGAAAAATCAGCAGAATGTCAAAAGTAAAGTATCCATGTTTTCACATTCTAACCACTATCTTACTTTTATTCTTAATCTCTTTATCACTTTTTAATTTTTCCTCTAAGAGAATAAGTTCTGCTAACAAATGTACCAGCACTGTTCCTGACCAAGCCCATCCTAATCACGCTTACTAGTTTTATTAGCAGATCACCCTTTCTCACAGAGTTCTTTTGTTAACTAGGTTGCATTTCAGGTCCCAAAGATGTCAGTGGGGAAAATTCCTGGAGTCAGAGAGTTCAGATCGTAATTCTTCCCCTGACTTCTTTTAGGGCCAGGAGTGAATTATTTAATCACTCACAGAACCAATATAAGAATTGAGAATAGTGCTGAAGCTCTATTTAAGCCTAACACCATATCTGTTGTTCATTCCTTGATTCTAATAATAAACCATTCATGGTACTGATTTTTAAAAGAGCAACTTGATTACATTCCAAAAATTCCCAAGTCACGTGCTCACTTAAATCCAAGGCTAAGGGTCATTTTGTTAGCATTGTAGGTCATGAGCCTAGCAGATCTATATTCTTACTACTCAACCTCGTGTAACCAACCCTGACCTCTCGCCTATAGTCCACCTCTAGATTTCCAATTGCCAACTGGACATCAATCACCACTGACTGTTCCCTCTCTTTCAACTCTAAGTTCTCTTTCCAAACATATAACTTCCCCTCTTTGATTGACTTTATTTCTAAATTAAATATTATATAAAAGTGAGTGGAACAGTTACTGGCATAGTATAATAGCTTGTGCTTCCTAAGGGTTATCTTCTTTTCTCAAATTTCGTATTTCTATTAATACTCCACAACTCTGTTAGTCCCCAAGCTTAATATCTCAGATCTTAAGTCACCCTCTATTTTCTTTATTAAGTCACTATCAAGTCATTTTGTTATTTCTACTTCTATTCTAGGCCAGGTTTCTTCGTATCTGTATTATTCCATTAGCTTTCTATCATTTACCTCTATCTAAATTCACTTATTCCTGTCCTATTCCTTACTGCCTGCAACTTCACATTTCTCAGTTCTTAGATTAATCTTGGTAAAGACCTACATTTAGCATATTAGTCCTTTTCACAAAACTTACAGCACACTTACTATCATGTGGAAGTCTGAATGTGCATATAGGAGATAAGATACTTGTATATAAGTTCAGGCACTAGAATTTCTACACTGGAATTCCTTCTTGACATTTCCTGAAAAAACTGTGTTTTGCCAAACCCCAAATACCAATAAAAATCAGTAAACAAATCAGAAGAATGTAAAAGTATTACATTAATAAAGGTATTAGTGATGAGGGGTATTACTGATGTCAAATTGAAAACCAGAGAGAAAACACTGACACAGGGTAGAAGATTAAAGTCTACATTTCCAGAAACTGGGACAGAAGCAAGTAGGAGACAAGTGTTCATAATTTATTCAGTCAGTCTTATAGTTGTTGCCTTGACATAAATGTGTATTCATGGCCCTATCTACTGCTAACGGTTAGTCATTTCTTTTAAATAAAATAAATATTATATGTTTACATTCATTGTATGCTATAAGCAAATCCTATGAGTAAAACTCCAAGAAATAACAAACAACAGAAGTAAAATAAGTCATTAAATTGGCAATTTTGACAGGTGATTCTTTTCTTTTTTTTTTTTTTTTTTTTGGTATGTGGGTAACTCCCTGACTGGGAATCGAACCCAGGCCGCAGTGCTGACAGCACCAGCGCTGAAGCCTTAAGCCACTACACCATCAGGGAACTCCCTGACAGGTGATTCTTTGTCGTGCCATTAATATTGCTTAGAGATCCAAATGTTACACTATATGAACACTACCAAATAATGTTGGCTGGTGTTTTCCAGTGTTTGAATATTTACTTTAGAGTATTCTTCTTATAAATACTCCTACATTAATATTTCCTATTTATTGCACAACTTTTAGAGAAATCATACTATAAAAAGTATGAAGTACTTTAAGAATAACTTGGAACTTCAGGACTTCCCAAGAATTCCTGGGAATTTCAATTTCTTATTCCTGAATCCCAAAGATTAATATCTGTCAGGAATTTTAAAACACTAAGAACTATACAAATGCAATTCTAGTAAGTTCAAAGGAAGAGAAAATAACACAGAACAGACCAAGAAGATGGCATTAGATTGATTACAAACACTGAAGATTAAAAAGTTCTGTAAACACGTGGAAATGAATTAGATGCAGAAAGGGGAGCACACACGGCAGTGTGAAGCCACAAGCTTATTTGGAAAACAGTGAGTTGTCTGCTTTGGTTACTGTTTGGAGTATGAAAAGAGACTAGGGTAGATAGGACTAGGGTAGAAGAAAAAAGATTGAGGCTACATTTTGATAGTTGTCGAATGCTTAAAAGCCAAGTATACCTCTTTGAAACTGGTTGAACAAATAGTTGTCGAATGTTTCCTATTTTCTCCATGAAGTTCTTACCAGTGATTTTCACACGTTTTTCTTTGAACTTCTATAGAATTTAACATTTTTACCTGACAATTTAACAGCTGTGAGCCTGTGAGGATCTCAGGAACAGGTTTCAGTGCTCCTTGATGGCATTACCACTTGAGACCAAGAACTGCCTGTCATATCGAATACCTTTTTCCCTGTGGGATTCCCAGGGGAGCCCTATACACTAAAAAGACAGCAAAATGAAAATAAAAGTACCATTGTATTATAATAACAGCTGAGTGAGTAGCAGAAATTCCTCATGCTTAATCAAACCTAACCTATATCATGGGACCCGGAGGCAAGCTCAAGATAATCTAAAAAGAGAAAGTATGAATGAATAAGAAATTCAGAAGAGATCCTAGAAAAAGAAAAGAAGAAAAATAGAGGAAGATAGTTGGATTTACCTCCAAGATCCCTGCCTACATCTATTTAGTATCATAACAAAAAAGCACATGACAGTACATAGAATACAGTCATGCCCTTAAAAGGCATAAAATTCTACTCTCACTAGCAAACCTTAGTCCAATGATGATTCTGGGCTCTGACCAAATTTGACCCTTCTTTTCTGGATTCCAGAAGCATCTAGTAAAATAGAACAGATGATGGGTGTATCAACTAGCTAATACCTTAAAATAGAATTTCTTTATAGCAACACTATTGACACTTAAAGGCCAGACAATTCTTTGTAGTAGGGGCTATCCTGTGCATTGTAGGATGTTTATCAGCATCTCTGACTTCCACCCACTAACTACCAGTAGCATCTCTCTAATTGTGAAAACTAATATGTTTCCAGACCACCATGTGTTCCTAGAGGGGCAAAATAACAACCAGTTCAGAATGATTTCCTTCAAACAGCCACCATTTATTTTCGCTCACATGATTGCTCACCACAGTTTGGGGAAACAGCTATATCTGCTTCAACCTTCAGATTCCACTGGGCTGGTCTAGTCTACTTAGGTTGGGTTCAGATCTGCATTAAGTATATTCCTTCCAGTGCCCACACTGAAAGGACAGAAGCTAGGGAACACTCTTCACATGACAGTGGCAAAGACACAAGAGGGAAAAGCTGAATCATGCAAGCTCATAACATGCCTTGCTTGCTTCATATCTGCTAATACTCCATTCACCAAAACAAAGCATAAGGTGGAGCTCCAAGTTGAAGATGGGAAAGTATACTTGATCAGCCTTGGAAGAACTTCCCACTTACATAACAAAGGCCGGACAGAAGAAGTGGTGAAGAATTAGTGGTGGTAATTCACTGTACCACAGTGGACCGGCTGAGAAGTCTCTTTTCCACAGAAGCCAGGCCTTATAATTCTCCTGTTGTTTATGACATCAGGTATGTTGGCTATTAGAAGTGTCTAAACGAACAGGTACATGTTTGCCTACTTTCATCCTCAGTATACATCTCAAAGGCTCATGTCTCATCAGGTGTGAAGTGATTTAAAAGTAATGCCATGAGACAGTTTAGCTAGAAAGGATACTGAACTGTCACAGAGCAGCAGGTGTAGCTCTTCATTCCAACTCAAGCTCTGTATTGCCTCAGAGCCCACTCAGAAAATAACTCTCCTCATCAAAAGTACAGAATACAACCTCTCCAATCACAATACCAGGTATAATTTAGGATACACTGTGAAAAATTCAGAGCATGCAGATATCAAAGAAAAAAAAAAGTATTGCAGGGCCACAAATAGAGAAGTTATCTAAGAGCATTTGTACCAATTCATTAGTGGGGTCAAACTACCTTTAGAATCTAATCAATAAATTCTCTGTAAAGACTAAGATGTTGCTGCACAGAATAACAAGGAGTTCTAATACAATCAAAATATTGGCTCAGATCACCAAACAGACCTAGGAAACTTGAAACAACAAAATAAAAAAGGAGTTCATTCACAGCCAAAACAACCCATCCTATTCTTCTTTAGAATTTTCTCCGTATCTTTAGTGAGAAAAAGTTAGTGGTCTTCACACAAGAGCTCTCCAAATCATTCATAGTCAGCTGAGTATACCAGTAATACACTTAACTAGAGCAAACTGCACTTAGTTCTCTTCCCATGCAGTGGATTTAGTTATTCAATATCCATTCTTCTTTGATTTTCAAGATGCGTAAACTGAAGACCCCATCCAGGTTTTATTCAAGATGAATAGCTGAATTTGTCAAAACACACATGACTGTTTTGTTCACTCACCTGGTGCTGATTCCAGTGTGGATGTTCTATACATTTCAGCTATCCAACATCTGTCCCAGGAACCTCTTATTTCAGATCCTAAAGTTATCGGATTCCTATTCTCATCTATGGAACAAAGAGGCATCTGACCACAAAGTACACGGAAGCCAAGATGTATTCAGGCATTCTGGCTTTTACTACATATTTATGGAGCATCTACTATAAACTGGTTTCTCTGATAAAGGAAAAGTACAAAATTGCTACCCTGTAGACAGTAGGGTCTAGAAAAGGATAGTGATAAGTAAACAAATAAATTACAGGACAATGCAAAGAGGTCATCAGCAGAAAGAAGCTTCCATGCCATCAGGGTAGGAAATGACAAAGAAGGAATGGTTAACTCATTTGCTAGAGGCATCAGGAACAATTTCCACAAGATGTAAATCTAGTATGCTGTGGAACACATTTCTCTCATTAGTGACCTAAAGAATTCAGATGACAATATCTCTTTATATTTAAACATGATTTTCTAGATCTGAGTTTTCCATTTAGTGAGAAACATATTACAAAGGAAAGTATTAAAGTGTTACTGAGTTGTCCTTAACTTTCAAAAAAATTTCAAGGATGTGTTGTAGCTAAAAATTTTAATATCCAAGGATCTCCATCTTCTCACCATATTTTCCAAGTGTTTATCTATGACATAGATTCTGAAGCTAATGTTTTATATGATTAAACTGCATTCTCTATTATGGATCTTTGTGACCTCCTCCTTCCTTTGCTAGGATATTATAATTACTTTATAAAAGGAAGAGTGATGTAATAGATGACACAAACATTCACTGAATTTCTCTCTCACTCAGACTATCATCTGGAATCTCCAAGTCTCTCAATCTTTTTCTAAAGCTATTAATATTATTGCTGTGTTGACCTTTGCTGCTGTTTGCCATTTTGAAATTTACAGAGCAGCAAGCACCAGTAAATCTTGTCAGAATTAATGCAAATGTAAGACACAGTCATTACTGGTTCCTCACAGTAAAGAATAGCTTGCTACAATGTTATTACTGAGACACAATTTATTCTGATTGCCAGAAAGATGAGAGCCCTGAACATAAGCAGTAAACTCACTCAGAGAAATAAATTTTACTGGCATTGCCCACACAGAAGTTTCCTCACATGGATGAATGCTGTCAGTTCAGCTAGTGTTGGAGTGATTGATTCACTCCTGAGTATCTCCCATCTCCCCCTGCTAGAAAATGAAAGTTAATTTGTTCTCATTCATTCTCTTCGCACTAGACATTTTTAGGGGTTGAACTCAGCAAATGAAGATTAGTATATCATGGTCCAGATGAGTCCTTTTTTTACCCCTGGGCTCTGAATGTTTCTTTATATTTCAGCCCTGAACATTTCTTTCATAGGGCTCCCTAGGATTAATATACCAATGAATTCCAAGTCTAACAGAAAGCATTCTTTACTTTATTAAATGTGGTTATATTTCTGATACATAAATAACTGGTTCAATGAAAGAGCTGACAATACATAAGCAGCAGAATTCCTATTCATGACAATTTCATCTTTTTGGTGCATTTTAAATTCTCTATGTAGAATTGTTGTGATGATATTTATTGAACTAAGAATGTGAATACAGTAGTTTTCTTAGGGAAAGAGTGTGAATAAATGAGTAAACCCTGGAAAGTAAAGCCAAGGAACAAATATTGTTATGTTTTCAAAAAACAACTAGCTAAAATCTGGGTGTTTATCAATTCTTGGGGAAAGGAGAAACATTTAAAAGAAATTGATTATAAATACATGGGGAAGCAAACTTGGATATATGAACCAAAGGAAATCAGGACATAGAATGGACTCATCTTATTTATTGGCTTCCAGTCTCAATTGGGGACCTTAGACTTCAAAGAACATGAGAAATCAAAACCAAAAATGCCAAAGGAGAATTTTTAATTCTTAAAGAATTTATAAATTAGCCGTTTCTTAAAGTATTATTTCTTCAAATCTGAGTTTAATTTGAAAAATAAAAAGATAAAACAAAACAAAAACATAAGGTCTAAATCCTAAAACTGAAGTGGCACTTAATTAAAAAGTATTCAACACTTTGAATGTGCCAGCAAAGGAACAACACATCAAGCACTGTGAAGAATCAAGGTAACATGGTATCACAAAAAGAAAATGGCAATTGTCCAGAAACCAAACTCAAAGTCATAAAAAATTGAGATCTGAATAACAAAGAATTCAAAATCAGTCATCAAGAAACTAAATGAGATAGAAGAAGAAACCCAGAAGAGCAATTTAATGAGCTTGGCAATAAAATTAAAGAACAGGAGGACAATATCAAAGAGACTGAAACTGTAAAAGAGAACTGAATTGAAATTCTGGAGCTGAAGAACTTAATAAAGGAGATGAAAAATGAATTATTATAAAAAGCATTGGAAATGAAGAGGACCATATGGAAAATAGAATTAGCTCAAAGATACAAAGTTAGAAATGATTTAGATGGAAGAAGAGAGAGAACTAAGATTTTCTTTAAAAATAACTCCATGAGAGGTATCTTACTCCATTAGAAAAGGCAGCATAAGGATAATAGGTATCTCAGAAGGAGAAGGCAGAGAGAAGAAAAAAGAGAGTATCTTCAAAGAAATAATAGATAAGAACTTCCCAAACCTAGGAAAGGAACTGGACATACAAGTATAAGAAGGTAACGGAATACTTAACTGCCTCAACATGAAAAAACCTTCTCCAAAACACATTGTATTAAAACTGTCAAAAGTCAAAGAACAATTCCTAAGGCAGCCAGGAAAAAAGAAAACCCATCTGAGGATTGTTCTATAGCTCATTCCAGGTTGCCCTGGGAAGGGTACAGGCTGTGGCTGAACTTGGCCTGTGGCATGAACCCTCCAAAGAGGCCCCAGGTCTGGTACACCATGTGTCCAACCTTGGACTGTGCCAGAATACCACCTGGCCACCTCCACAATTAACACAACGAAAGGGCACACTGAACAGGCACCAGAACCCTGCTAAAGTGAATGTAGGTCTCTAGGGTTAGTTACTGCACAAGAGCTCCTCCAATGAAGTCACAGCCAGTCCTCACAACCAAGCAGCTTAATAATCAATCCCTCCCATTGACATGCAAACAGCAACCAACACTCAACTACAAAAAGAGGGGACACACCTGGAGCACACGGCTCTGAGGACTATGGAGACTGTGCCACTGGGCTGCACAGTTCACCAATGAAATTAAGATCACTCTATTAAGACCAGGAGACATACCAACTCTACCTAATACATAGAAACAAACACAGGGAGACAGCCAAAATAGGGAGACAAAGAAATGTGTCTCAAATAAAATAACAAATCAAAGCCCCAGGAAAAGAACTAAACAAAATGGAGACAGGCAAACTACCAGATGGAGAATTCAAAACACTGTTTATAAGAAAGGTCAATGATCTCAGGGAGAAGTTTAATAAAGAGATAGAAACCACAAAAATTGAGGTCAAAGACATAAAACAAATAATTAGAAATTAAGAACATAATAACTAAAATGAAGAATACAGGGAAGCAATGGTAGAGTAGATAAAGCAGAGGATTGATGCAGTGATTTAGAAGATAAGGTTGCAGAGAACACCCAATCAAAACAGCAAAAAGAAAAAAAGAATCCAAAAAAATTAGGATAGTTTAGGGGACTTCTGAAACTACATTCCATGTACCAACATTTATATCGTAAGGGTGCCAGAAAGAGAAGAGAGAGATCAAGAAATTGAAAATCTATTTGAAGAAATGAAAATAAAAATCCTTCACCTGGCAAAAGAAATAGACATACAAGTCCAGGAAGTGCAGAGGGTCTCAAACAAGAACGCAAAGAGGCCCAGACCAAGGGACATCATAATTAAAATGCCAAAGGTTAAATACAAAGAGAGAATCTTAAAAGCAGCAAAAGAAAAGCAGTTAGTTACCTACGTGGAAACTCCCATAAAACTGTCTGCTAATTTCTTAACAGAAACTTTACAGGCCAGAGGAATTGGCAGAAAATATTCAAAATGATGAAAAATAGGGACTTACAACCAAGATTACTCTACCCAGCAAAGCTATCATTTAGCATTGAAGAATAGATAAAGAGCTTCCCAGATTAAAAAAAAAAAGTTAAAGTAATTCATTGTCATTAAACAAGTATTACAAGGAATCTTAGTGGGACTTCTTTATAACAAAAAAGAAAACAAGAATATTAAAATGGCAATAACTACATATCTATCAACAATTACTTTTAATGTAAATGTAAAAGTAATTACATGTAAATGTATAGTAAATGTAATGTAAATGTATAGTAAATTGAATTCTCCAACCAAAAGACATAGGGTGGCTAAATGGATAAGAAAACAAAATCATTATACATGTTACCCATAAGAGACACACTTCAGATCAAAAAACAAACACAAACTGAAAATAAAGACATGGAGAAAGATATTTCACTAAAAAAAAAAAAAAGCTGAGGTAGCAATACTTGTCCCAGAAAAAAAAAGGACTTTAAAACAAAGGCTATAACAAAATTAAAAAAAAAATGTCGCTATTTCTGGGTCTTTATTTGAAGAAACCTAAAATACTATTTCAAAATGACACATGCTTCCAAGTTTTCATTGCAGCATTATTCACAACACATGAGATATGGAGGCAACCTAGTGTCCACCAGCAGATGGAGTAAAAAATTTAGTGATATTGAAGATTGGAACATGAAACAACATAGAAGGAAGAAGAGAGAGATTTCAGAGTCAAATG
>PVJL010006114.1:0-97195 GCA_004026885.1 Lyroderma lyra
TCAAAAAGAATAATGATTATGATTAGTTATAACATGCTAAGTAAAAATAAATAAGCCCATAATGAAAAAAATAAAGGAAAGCTCTTTATAAACTTATTTGAAGAATGCCATATTTTAACTGTACGTGTAGTGATAGATTTAGAAAAATCACCATTTCCCAACCCTTAATGTAATTAAATCAGGCACACTCAATGGATGGTAAAAACAGATGAAAAAAATTAAGGAGAATTATTTACATGGTATCAAAAGATCACAGACGTCAATTGCAAAGGAAAGATACCTACTTTTATAATGGAGAGATCTGGCTGTCAAACTGAGTTTGCTGGTGGGACAACCTGACATTATGTGACTTCTCATGTGCACATGATCATTTGTGATGTATTGCAAAAAATGTTTAATGAAAATCTAATTAAATCTCTTCTCTAGACTTATCTTCTTGTTTACAAGAAATACAAGGAATAGAGGAACAAGTTGAATTACACAGTGAGGAAATAAACAAGCCCAGAGTTTGAAACATTGTATAAGAACAATTGGTTATGACTTTTCAAATAGCCAATGTGATAAAACAAAAAGTGGACCCTTCTAGATTAAGACACTCAAGAGACATCACCAAATGCAAGGTTTGATCCTTAATTAGCTTTGGATTCAGGAAAATTAAAACAACTAAAAAGGACATTTTATGGGACATAGGAAAATACAAGGATGGAATGGCTATTAGATGATGTGGTATGTTCAGTTTTCTTAAAAGTGATAATGCTCTTTAGGTATAGAGTACAATATCCTTTTTCTTAGAAGATGCATGCAAAAGTTTTCAGTTTTAAAACTTTTCAGTCATGATGTTTGCAGCTTATTTTTATATAAGTATGTAAAAAATTTTGTCAGCTTTCATTGAATCTTTTTGGACAATATAGGGATGTTCATTGGTCATCCCTTAGACTTTTTCTGTATGTTTAAAATTATAATAAAATATTAAGGCAAAATATGATTTGATAAAGTGATGAATATGGAACTTCCAGTCAGAATTCTTCCTTTATACTCATAAGTTTCCTGTCTGAGAGTTTATCCTTTAGGGATGTTATAATTGGAAATAAAATACTTTGCTTGGTTCTGGTCCTTTAAATGGAGTGAGCACATACCACCTTATCTCTCCCACAGAATATAATTAAAAACCCTGGAGAAAAACATATAGAGCAGCTGTCTAAGAATGCTGAAAAGTAAGGGTAGCAGACAGATTTGGGAAGGAAACCAGAATTTGAAGTAAGATTGATCTGGCACTCTCAGAAATTCCTCTGGTGAGGACAGTGGTGGTTGAGCAGGCATAAAACCTTCTGAGATGGGAGCCCTATCTCTAGCCAGAGGAACTGTGTGCCAAAAGATTGGGAGAATCCCCATTTCTTTTTTTCTATCACTGTATTCCTATTACTTGGACCTAGAGGTAGAAATATTCATAAGTTGTGTAGCAAAGAGAAGAACTCAAAAGTCTTGGGTTTCTAACCAGAAGACCAGGAAAAGGCAGTGGCTCTTGGAAGGTGGAATGTGTCAGGGTGCTGATGGAGAAAAGGAAACTCAAGAAAGCAATCTCAGTTGTGTATGTAATCCTAGACTCACCCCTGATGTGTACCCAGAATCTCACAATATCAAAAATGGCCAGGATATAGTGAAGAATTACACAAAGTATAAAAATCAGAAAAATGTCAACAATTCTTAAGGAAAAAGACAACAGACATTATCCCAAGATAACACAGATGTTGGAATTAAGAAGTCAGTGTTACAACAGTATTTCAAAAGTGTGATCATTCTTGAACAGAAACTTCAAAATTCTCAACAGGAAAATAGATAATACATAAAAGGAACCAAATGGATATTTTAAAACTGAAAAATACAATAACAAAATTTACTAAGAAATCAATGGAGGGACTCAGCCAAATAAAGATCACAGAGGAAAGAATAGACTTGTAGATTGACACAAATCCAAATTGAACAAGAAAGAAAAATAGGCATAATCACGTCAATTGATGCAGAAACATTTGATAAAATTAAAAATTCATGATAAAAACTCAGAAAATTAGAAATAAAAGAGAAATTAACCTCATAAAGAGCATCTACCACAAACAATGAATATGCTTGATGGTGGTCAACTGAATGATGTTAAAATCAGGAACAAGTCATGATGAACATTCCTGTCCAACCTTGTACTGGAAGTCCTAGCTAATGCAATCAGGCAAAAAAAAAAAAAAAAAAAAAAATATATATATATATATATATGTGTGTGTGTGTGTGTGTGTGTGTGTGTGTGTATATGTGTGTGTGTGTGTGTGTGTGTGTGTGTGTATACACACACACATATATATATATATGAAAAGGCATTTAGTCTACAAATGAAGAAATAAAATGTCTCAAAATGATCCAAATGTACACTTAGAAAATCCCAAGGAATCAATGAAAAAGCTCTTAGAACTAATGAGTTAGTAAGTTCACAAGGTATTAGGTTAACATGTAAAAATTGACCTATGGTATGTACTAGCAATGAACAATTAGAAAATGAACTTGAACAAGACATTCCATTACCATTCACTCCAAAAGGTGGGGTGGGGGGGAAGGACATATATACATGTAGATCTAAATTTAACAATGTGTAAGATCTCTATATGAAAATGATAAGGGATTGATGAATGACATCAAAGAAGACCAAAGTGAATTGAGACATACTGTGTTTATGGATCGAAAGATAATATATTTAAAATGTCAGTTCTCATTAATTTAATCTACAGATGTAACACAATTCCAATAAAACCTTCAGTAGGATTTTTTTGAAGATATAGGCAAGCTGATTCTAAAATTAATATGGAAAAGCAAAAGAAGTAGAGTAGCCAAAATAATTTTGTTGAAGGACTCAAACTACTCATCTTTAAATCTTATTAAAAAGCTATGCTTGATAAAGACACTAATATTGGTGAAGGACTAGATATGTAGATTAATGAAACAGAGAGTCCAGAAATATACTGGTGGTATGAAAATTATTTCCTAAAATTCTTCGATAGGTTTACTTCCAAATGATGAAACTTAATACCCTACCCTTGAATGTGGACTGGACTTAGTGACTCACTTCTAATGAATAGAATATGGTGGAAGTAATGGTATGTCACTTAAAATACTTGGTCATAGAAAGACTGTGGCTTCTGTATTGGGCACATACTCTCTTGGATCATGTCTCCTTTGGGAAGCCAGTTCTCATATCATGAGGACACTCAGAAAGTCTATGGCAAGCTTGTTCAACCCAAGGCTTTGAATACAGCCCAACAAATATGTGCAAACTTTCTTAAAACATGAGATTTTGTGTGTGTGTGTGTGTGTGTGTGTGTGTGTGTGTTTTGTTTTGTTTTGTTTTAGCTCATCAGCTATTGTTAGTGTATTTCATGTGTGACCCAAGACAATTCTTCCATTATGGCCCACGGAAGCCAAAAGACTGGCTAGCCCTGGTCTATAGAGAGTTCCATGTGGTTAGGAACTGAAGGCCGTGGGTAACAGCCAGCAAAGAACTGTGGCCATCCAACAATCATGTGGGTGAGCCTGGAGGTGGATCCGCCCTCATTTTGGCCTCCAAATAAGACTGCAGCTACAGCCAACAGTTTGCCTGCAGCCTCATGTGAGACATTATGCCAGAAATGCCCATCTAAACTATGTATTTCTAAACTTCAAAGACTGTGGGTTAGAAAATGTTTGTTCTTTGGCCCGCTAAATTTGGGGGTAATTTGTACAGCAACCGATAACTAAAAGAGTTTTTGGTACTTGGAGGTGGAGTACTGCCATAATGAAAACCTAAAATGTGGGTGGGAGTGGTTTTGGAACTGGGCAGTGGGTGTTGGGCTAAGTGGGTATGTGCTAGTAAAAACCTAAAGTGCATTGAAGAAACTGTTCATGTAAAACACGTGGTCTTTGACAAAGCCGCAGGTGAAGACTTGCAGGAAAGTGAGGTAAACGTTACTGGAAACTGGAAGAAGATGGATCCTTGTCATGTAGTGGCAGACTGTTTAGCAACAGTGTCACCTCCCATACTGTGGAAGGTAAAACATGTGCCTGATATGATCTAAGATTTCCAAGTACAGTATTCAAGGGGCCACCTGGCTTCTCACTGCTTATAGTAACATGTGAGAGATATAAACTATAGGAAATTTTTATTGTTAAATAAAAAGGAGCCAGGACTTAATGGTTTTGGAGATTCTCAGCCTCACCAAGAGAGCAAGATATGCTAAAATTAAGAAATGGCTTCCAAGCAAGCTTCAAATTTGGGCATAGCCTGGAAAACATTCTGTTGTTGTTACTCATATTTTTACATGTTTGGCCATTGGGGGTTCTTCCAGGTTAGCACCTGTTTCCTTTTCACATGACTTCATTATTCTTTTTCGTTTAGCCCTTCCTTATTGTATAGCACTATTAGATGCCCCAGGCTCATGTTGCGTTTTCCTTGCTCCCTAATGTTATCCAATCCCAAAGTTGCCCATTTCTTTTATTGGAGAGTGCTATTTACAAACCAAGATCTGAGTACAGAATACAGAAATAAATTTAAAAAATACATAGCAAATGAATTTAAATTTTTTATTTTATTTTAAATTTATTGGGTGACATTGATGAGTAAAAATTACATAGGTTCCAGGTGTACAATTCTACCTTACATCTTCTAGGTGTTGTTGTATTATATGTTTATCACAAAGTCAGTTCTCTTTCCCTCACCATATATTTGTGTCCCTGTCCCTTCTCCCCCACCCTCAGATAACTACTAAATTGTTGACTTTGTCCATGAGTTTTGTTTCTTTGTTGCTTTTGATTTTCTGTTAACAATCAAATGAAATTTCTCCATCCCTTTCCTTTATTTTACCCACTCTCCCATCCCTCCTCCCATCTGAAAGAAGTCCCTCTAACATTCTTTGTAGGGCTGGTTTGGGGCGATAAATTTCTTTAGCTTTTCCTAATCTGAGAAGCTCTTTGTCCTTCAATTTTGAATGCTAGCCTTGCTGGATACATTATTCTTGGTTGTCGATCCTTAGTTTTCATCACGTTGAATATTTTCTGCCAATCCCTTCTGGCTTGTAAAGTTTCTGGTGAGAAATCAGTTGACAGTTGAATGGGTATCCCTTTATAAATTACTACTTGCATTTCTCTTGCTGTTTTTAGAATTTTCTCTCTTTCTTTAACTTTTGCCATTTTAGTGTGTCCTTGTTTGGGATGATCTTGTTTGGAATTCTCTGTGCATCCTAGACTTGTATGTCTCTTTCCTTCACGTGATTAGGAAAATTTTCAGTCATTGTTTCTCAAATAATTTCTTGATCCCTTGCTTTTCCTCTGTCCCTTCCGGCACATCTATTATTCTGATATTGTTATGTTTGAGATAGTCCCAGAGGATTCTCAATCCATCCTCCCTTTTTTGGAAGTAATTTAGTAATTGATCTGACTGGGTGTTTTCCGCTGGCTTTTCCTGCAAATCGCTGCTTTTTGCTTCTGTTTTGTCCAGGTTAGTGACTTTTATTCCAATTCTTCATTTCTGTTAATGTAGTCATTATCTCTGTCTGGTCCTTTATAATGGTTTGTAAGTCTTCTTTGAGACTTGCTTTCTCTCTGTTGAAATTCAGTTCCTTTTATAATCATTGCTTTGAACTCTGTTTCTGATGGGTCATCTGTCCCCATCTCTTTAATTTGAGCTCCTTTTCTCTGATTTCTCATTTTTGCAGCCTCTCTGGACCCTCGCTACTGCAGTTTCTTTGGTGTTTGCTGCTGATACTGGGCGGACAGAGGTCCGTGAGGGAGGGGTGTTTGTGGCTTTGTTTTCTTCCTGTGGCTCCCCAGGTCATCAGGGAGTTTGGACGTGATTGCTCCTTTCTGTTCTTGGTTTGCCCCATGCACAGATTCTGCTCTGATCTTTGGGGTCAGGCCTGTTTGCTAGTCTTTTACATCGTCCTAGTTGTGGGCCAAGAAATGCACATGCACCCCTCTTTTTCCTTCTTCTTTCCACCTAGTTGCTCCCTGCTCCTCTAGGAACTGGAGTGAAGTCTGGCCACTGCATTTTGCAGACTGGTTTACACCTCCTGGGGCCAAAGTGAGGTGGGTATGGTATCTCACACCCACCTCTGGGCCTCCTTTCCTCTATCCCACAGACCGAGTGAGGCCCGGAGCGCTCTCCTGGTGTCTTCGTCCTTCCTCCCCCAGCGGTAGAGTTGCCAGCGGGGACCCACACCACAGCCCCATCTCTGCTCTCCCCTTTTATTTCTCCTTTGTTTAAACCTCTGCCCACCAGCAGGTACCTTAATGCGATGAGTGGCTTCCTTAGCTGTGATTGTGCATTATGTAGAGGGTCCTTGGTTGAGGTATAGGTGTTTTATTAGTTGTACTCTCCAGAGGAATTTTTCAGAGGTCCCTCTCATGCCACCATTTGTTACCAGTACCACCAATGAATTTTTTTACACAGCTGCAAAAGCAGCTCAATGGAGAAAATAATTTTCAACAAATGGTGTTGGAATGATTGAATATATGCAAAAATATGAACTTCAACTTTAATCTCAGGTTTTTTGCAAAAATAATGTATTATAACTACATATAAAATGTAAAAACATAGTTTTTTTAGAGGGAAACAGGAGAAAGTCTGTGAACTTGGGTTCAGCAAGAACCCTTAGATGACACCAAAAGCATAATCTCTCAAGGAAAAACATCAATAAATTGGCTGTTATTGATCCTCCTCGAAAGACACTGTTAAGAAAATGAAGAGACAAGCTACAGCCTGGGAGAAAATGCTTTTAAATCATATCCAACAAAGAACTCGTATCCAGAATTATAAAGGACACTCAAAACTCAGTAAGAAAATAACTCAGTAAGAAACTGGGCAAAAAGTTTTCACAGATGTTTCACTAAAGATGATATTCAAATGGCAGATAAAGCACATAAGAATATAATCAACATCATTGGTCTTTAGGAAAATACAAATTAAAACCACCATTTGATACCACTACACACCTGTTAGAATAGGTAAAATGGCATTTTAAAATCTGACAGTACAAAGTGCTGGTGAGGGCACACAGTGGTTGGAACTGTCACACATTACTGGGGGAAATGAATACTGTTACACCACTTTGCCATTTTCTTATAAAGTTAAACATACAGTGTGGTCCAACAATCCTATTTCTAGGTATTGACTCTAAGAAATGAGCACTTACATTCATACAGAAGCTGAGGCTGTGTCACTTGGGGATTCCCTTGTCAGATTTTAGCTGTTTAGTTTGTAATTTTCAGGAGAGGTTTCAGGGACATCCTCTCATGCCACCATCTTGACCGACTCTTCAATATATGTACATTTTAAGAAAGGAAAAAACTGTATTAAAATTGTAATACTCAATATACTCGTATACCAATAACAAAAGATGAATACAAGTCATGTTTAACTTTTGCAATTACAAGAAGTGCTCAAAGTGGTTACCATCAGTGTCCAGACACTTTTGATCATGGCAAACCACTGCTTCTGCAATGTTGACCAAAATGTCCACTTGTATTGTTGTGCATGCTCTTTCAACTTTTTCCTGAAGTACTGCCAATATAGCCGGTTTTCTGTGGTATACCACATCCTTTAAGGTTCCCCATAGGTAGAAGTCAAGGGGTGTTAAGTCAGGAGAACGTAGGGGAAACTCAGACAACATTCTTGAATTTCAAATACCACTTCAAAATGGTCTTGCGCTCCTCGAACAATAACCATGCTTCTGCCATATTCTTTGACTGCCCTGCCTGTCTCTGACATTCATTTGATTAACGCCATCTTTTGAGTGAACGTCATACTACACATAGCTACCATAATTCAACTTCAAAAAGTAATACATAGATAACATCTCTTAATGTGTATATATTTTTGAGCACCATTGGTATACTAAAAAACATTGGATCATACAATTTAAATGGATAGATTGCATGGTATGTGAACTCTATCTCAACAAAGTTGTAAAAAATATCTATTGCAACTGCGTATATATTAATAGTGATCTGTAGTGAAATTTTATGTGTTTCATCTTTGAAAAGGTTCTTTCACACAGATAGACATTGCCAGTCCATGAACATAGGATTTTAATTGAGTATATTACTGGCTCGGAAGCCATTTGTAGAATTCCATTAGATTATACTTTTGATATTTTTTCAGCATATCATTACATTACGGATTAATCATTTCTAATGGAAGGTTAGGTGGGTGCTTCTCCATTGCATCATTACATAGATTTTGAAATACAAATGGTCCCCCACTTAATTACTTTTCCATTTTACAGTTATGTGAGAGCAATATGCATTCAGTAGTAACAGTACTTCACGTTTTGGATTTTAATCATTTTCCAGGCTAGCAATAAGCAATATGATACTCTCTCAAGATGCTGGGCAGCAGCAGCAAGCCAAAGCTCCCAATCAGTAATGCAATCTTAAGGGTAAACAACTGATACCCTACAGTGTACTATGTTGCCAGCATTTTTTGGGGTGTTGTATTTTATGTTTTCTCATCCTATCATGTCTACAAAACACCTACCTGTGTCTCCTGCTTCTGGTGAAAAAGAAGATGAAGGTAATTACTCTGGAGATAAAACTCAAGATAACTATCCAACTGTAGGCTAGTGTGTGTTCTGATCACGTATAATGTGGGCTAGGCTAGGCTATGATGTTCAGTAGGTTAGGTGTATTAAATGAATTTCAACATGTTATTTTTATGTTCCCTATTTCTTTGTTCAAGTTCTCACTGAGATCATTTTAACATCCTTATCTTCAATATTTTGAACAGTGCCTCTAGTAGATTGCTTGTGTCCATTTTGTTCTTTTTCTGGAGTTTTGTATTCTTCTTTTATTTCAGACATATTTCTTTGTCTCCCCATTTTGGCTGCCTTCCTGTATCTGTTTCTATGTATTAGGTACAGGTACTATATCTCCCAGTCTTGGTAGAGTGGCCTTATGTAGTAGGTGTCTGTGGGTCCAGTGTCACATTCTGTCTGTTCACCTGAGCTAGGTGTTCCATGTGTTTCCCTTGTGTGAATTGTGTGTGTCCTCATGTTGTAGTTGAGCCCTGATTGCTGTTTGCCTGTTAGTGGGAGGGATATACCCTCAAGTTGATTGGTTATAAGGACTGGCTGTGACTACAGTGGAGGCACTATTGGGCAGGAGCTGACCTTATGGCAAAGGATTTGCTTTAGCAAGGCTCTGGTGCCTGCCAAGTCGGCCCTTTGGATGTGTCATTCGTGGAGGTTGTTGAGTGGTACTCTGTTGTGGGCTGAAGCTGATCATTGGATGTATTAGTTCTGGGGTCTCTTGGGAGAGGCTCTGGTGCCAACCAAGGTCAGCTGCTGCTTTTGCCCTTCCTATAGTGCCACTTGGTATGAGCTACAAAGTCATCTGCACATGGTTTCCACTTGTGCTGGCCTTTGAGGTGACTGGGAGAAGCTAGGCTGTGAATCATGGCTGCCTGCTGTTGGTGCTGGGCTTGGGGCTGCTTAGCAAGAAGCACAGGGCATACTGAGGCCAAATGAGGCTTATTTCAGATTTGTGAACCTTTGAGAGGTTTTCAAGAACTGCAGTATGAGCTGAGACAGGCCATTTGGATGGAAAAGCCACTTTCAATGGCTTCGGTGGGCCCACCAGTTGGGTGGGGCGGCACCTCATGAAATCACTAGAGTGGGGCAAACGATATTAGCTAGGTTGATGGAGACACAAATATGGTGTCACCTGGCCATACAGGCTAGGTGCAGGGAGGGCTCAAAAAAGGAACAATGGCTTCTGCCAGCACTTCTGTTTGGAAGGAAGCTGCCCCTCCAACCCTTGCCCTGAAGCCAGATAATATAATCAGTCAATTTATAGAGATAAAAGGATAATGTTACCAAGAAAGATATTATTAGAAATCTGTATGCTCCCATTAAAGTAGCCTCAAAATAGTGAAATAGAGGGCTTTTTTTTTTTTTAAATTGGCAAAACATGATAAAACTGCAGGGAGAAATAGAAAACTCCACAATCAGTGGGAGGTATTAAAGCTACTTTCTACCAATTTAATAGAAGAAGAAAACAACAAAATCAAGATATAAAAGATTTGACTAAGAAATTAACAAATTTGAAATACTGAACATATACAAAATACTATATCCAACAATTGCAATTACATATTCTTTTCAAGCAGTGTTCAATACTTACAAAAATTGACCCTATCCTGGGTCACAAAGCCAGCTTCAATAAATTTGGGAGGGTTGAAATCTTGCAAAAAGTGTTTTCTGACATAAACAAAATAAATTAGAAATCTGTAAAAAAAAAAATCTATGACTAGAAAATCCCCTGATGTTTGAAAATTAAGCACTGTGCTTAAAATAAACTTCATGTCAAAATGGAAGTCACTATGAAAGTAAGAAAATATTTGGAATGATAAATGTATTAATATATTAAAATTTGGGTGGTACAGCTAAAGCAGTGCTTAGAGGGACATGCATAGCCATAGATGCATAGAATTAAAACGAAAGATTGAAAATCAATTGTCTAGGTTTTCACCTAGAGAAAATAGAAGAACCTTAGTTAAAACCAAGGCACTGGTAACTTTCAGGCACAGCAGGGTAGTCACACACTGTCTTGTGTACCTTTCATGTGTACTTCAGGTTTGACAGTTCTGAGGCAGCCCCTGAAGGGAACATTATGGAAGTCTTACTCTGACAGGTAGGCACTACTTGGCTTCTGCCTGTCTGGGCCCCACTTGGTCATGAATGGATGTAAAAACTCCTGTGTAGGAGAGCTGAGGGTGTAAGAAAAGACCCTCTGGGACATGCATAATTTGGGGTGTCCATACAAATGTTTGGATATAAAATCATAGGAATATGGCTTATGAGAATCTAATATCATCAGGGTGAGGAAACACTTGTGTGGGGCCACGAGGTACAGAGGAAACTGGTCAGGTGGTCTCTAAGAATGAGAGTGTATTATGTCCCCAGTACTGGGGTATAGGCCACTGGGTATGACCATGGCGTGGCTGCTCTGTGCCTGGGCGTCAGGGACTTGCACGGTGTGCAGAGGACAGAGGGGTAGCTAGCACCTCTGCAATTGCATCATTTGGGTCCTCTTGACCATTTATCTGCACATTCTTCAGAAAGTGCAGACTGGGCCTTTCATACCACTCTCTCGAACACCCAGGCCTGTTTTCTAAGATAACATCTCTGGGCTATCCAGACATGAATGGCCTTTGCAAATATTTAGTCTCAGCCGGTTCTGCTTACCCAACTGCACTTTCTCCCCTACTCCAAATGCACACACTCACACATACCCATTCCAACTTCTTCTTCCCTGTTATAAAAGACTAACTGTTCTATAAAATGGAGTCAAAACAAATTACAATGAAGAACAAGATGAGAAATACACTGCATTACAAGCCACCTCCCAATCAGTACAAACAGGTAAGGTTTCGGATTGTTCCCTTTCTCCAGCAGTGACACATGTCACCTGCCTCCTCCCCTCAGAGGGCCAGTAGGGGGTTCCCTGGTGGTGTAGTGGCTAGGCTTTGGAGCTCTCAATGCCACAGCTTGGGTTCCATTCCCAGCCAGGGAACTACCAAAAAAAAAAAAAAAAAAAGGGCTAGAGCAAATGGACTGGCCTTTATCAGTGAGACACTGATTATAAGGTAGGATTACCAAATTTAGCAAATAAAAATACAGGATTCTCAGTTAAATTTGAATTTCAGAGAAACAACAAACAACTTTTTAGTATAAAAATGGGACATGCTTATACTAAAAGATTATTCATTGTTTCTCTGAAATTCAACTTTAACTTATCATGTAGTATTTTTTGTGGAAGCCCTAACTCTAGGAGAGAAACGACTGTAATCCGGGGCAGCGGGAGGAGGTGTTGGGACTCTTCATGTCCTCTCTAACCTAATAACCTAAAGGTTTCCTTTGAAGCTGTGGGCTAAGTTGGTTGCCTGCCGAGCCGACTCCATGGGCAGCTGGGACAGGGACGGATCCTTTTGGATGCTTCTCTCCCTTCACAGGGCCCTGGCTCAGTGCCTAATGATCCCCACCCCCCCACCCCCCACCCACACCCTGGCCTTGCAAGGACAGGAAATCCTTCCATCTGCTCTAATTCAGGCTGGGGATGGGGGACAAGTGCAGTCAAGGTAAGAAAGAAATGCAGGCACAATGTGCAAAAACAGACATTTTTACTTTAATAAGTTATAAAATAAAGGAAGCCAGTTTTACTGTACAGGAAACAAATGTGTTAATTGCTGTGATCAGTAAGATAAAATGTGATTTGAGTTCAGCACCATGACGATTGCTGTGGTGACCTCCTGTCATACAGGAGTACATAGTCATAATACTTCATCTGATAAAGACTTGGCTATTGAGCACCATTTATAGACTCCAAACACAGAAACAAAAAGCCTTAAAATACAAGTGTAGGGCTTCTATGTGAAATTCCATGGGTTTTCCAAAAGGAGTGGATCAGAGATCCAGGCACCTGAGTCTCCCTGTGTACAATGAAGTGACCCTTGGGCCCCTCCGCTGATTTTTCCTAAGTGTGGACAGAGGACGTCTGAGTCTTACATGCTGTTAGAACCTCAGCAAGAAGACCTGCTCTGCTCCCCCAGGAGGCAGGAGCCCAGACACATGACGGACACTACCTCTAGAAGCTGCAGCAGTGACACACCGCTGCGTGGCCTGCCCTGCAATTGTGCCAAGCTCAGTGGAGATTTGCAACCTCTCAGACCTGGGTGGACACTATGTTTCCCTGATGGAGACTTCTGAGGACTGCATAGTTCTGGGGAACTCTACAGATGCATAGTCCAGGTACTGAGTATGCCATGTGGGGCCAGGGCCACAGTGGCCTGCAGGTCCCAGAAGGCATCTCTCTCCCTCTACCAGAAGACGTGTACCCTTGGCAATGTCCTGCCTGCGTCCTCTCCCTGAAGACTTGCAGCCCCAGGACATGCAGCCCGGCTCTGCCAGAATCTGAGAATGGAGTGTTCCCAACCCTAGGCCCTCAGGCTGCGCAAACTGACTAATACTCTCAGGCAAGAGTTAGTCACCCGAACTTCCTTACGTTCTAGGACAGACCCAAGCAAGAGCTGCCCAGTCCTTCAGGCCATGAAGAGCACCAGCTGCCAGAGGTTCACTGATGAGGGAAACCAGAGGGACCCATTTCCTTACTATGGAGACAGGGTTGCAAAAGCACTTTATGCCATGTCTATTAAAGAAGAAGTGGCACCCTTAGAGACGTTCAGAAATGTTTGCTCCAGTTTGGTTCTAGGAGCCAGCAAGCTCCTTTAGATGCTGGAGGATGTATGAGCACGTGTGGGACGTGGTGGCAGAGGGGCGGGAGGCGGGCAGTGCAGGGGGACGGGGAGGCTAGGGTCATCCAGCTGGGGGTTAAGCACCATCCTGGATATGGTTCTGTGTCCTATACCCTTACTTTGTTCCTTAGACCACACACAGAGGCACAGCCCACACACATGCATAGGTTCAGACAAACAGACTTAGCACCTCAAAACTCAATATAAAGTAGCCATCATGGTGTTATCCTGAGCCTCAATATTCTTGTCCATACAATGGAGACTTAAATAAGAAAGCGTTCTCTATGATCTATGACGGCAAGAATAAAAAGGCTCTAGAACTTTCCTGGATATCAAAAGCCTAAGAATTATGTGTCAGGGTAGGCCCAACTAAGGAACTCCGTAGGGGATCCCAGGTCTTGGAATTTGGGGAGGTTTAAGCTGCATGTTACGATCAATGCAGGGAGAGGTAAAAATGAGCCCCTTGTCCTCCCATCTCCAACACTCTCGTCCTATTTCTCTCATTCCAATCTTGCTCACAAAGCACCATTTAGACGAAAAGAGAAGCCATTAAAGTGTGGAAAGAGGAAAAGACAGAGCAGGCTGTCCCCACCCGCACCTCTGCCTCCCGTCAGAGGACAAACCTTGCAACTCACTGCTGGAACTTCTAAGGGAAGAAAGTGGGGGGCAGGGCATGCCCATCCCCCACAAGCATGGCTGGTCTTCAGACCCAAGTCCACAAAGCCCCTTCACAGGTTCCTCGGGGACAGCCACCCTGGTGTCAGCACTCCCACCCCTCCGGGAGAGTCAGGACTTTGACCACTCACTGGACTTCCCAGCAGAGCGCATGTCTCATCCTTCTGATGCACTTGGGGGAGGGGAGAGCCTCCCTGGGGAGTCGCAGGGCTGAGGCCAGGCTGGCCAGAAGGAACAAGCAAGGCCAGGGGTAGGGGACGAGGGGAAGGTCTGGAGAGCCTGGATTGAGGCCCGGAGAGCCTGGAGCCACCCCCTGTGGGCTTCTCCTCCTGCAGGAAATGTGGCCCACTGTTTCGAGCTGTCCTCAAGCCCCGTTACAGGATGCTCAGTACTTTCTGGGAAGAAATAGACAGCTTCACGGCTCAGACCCAGCTGAGATATTCAAGCGCAGCTAGTGAGCTCCAAATGGGTCAGCGGGCTTTTCCTAAGTCCCCAGTTTGCAAGGCTGCATCAGGCCAAGCCTGGAGACCAGAGGCTGCAGCCTGGGGACTCTAGACCCTGCTAGACTCCCAGGCCTCCTTTGACTATTTTGAGCTGACCTTTAGCGACAGAATTTTCATACAAAAATCTAGACTTCTACTGAAAAAGCATGCTATCTCCCAGCAGGGCCTAGTTGTCACAGAGACAGCAATGCTGGAGCTGACCATCAGCGGCGCTCAGGCTGGTCCCGGTCCCCAGCAGGCCACCACATTCATCCTCACCACCTGCCTGGTCTCTGAAGGCAGTGACGTTCCCAGCCTCCACCTCACCGTACTCACGTTAGTGACTGGTCAGCTAGTAAATAAATCACCATTTCCCCTAAGAGTCCCCACGGAGATTGTGCCTCGGCCTGGGCATTGAAGGAAATATCCTCTGCCTCCAGAAGGGATGTCACCACTAAGAAAAGGAAGACCCCCAGTCACTGCTCGCTCTCTCCGAGTTCGTCCCTCACTGATGGTGGTGGTAGAACCTCCATACTCCTCTCCCCGCCACACTCCGCCCCAGGACAGGACTGGGAAACTCATGCGCTCACTTTGCTGCCACGTGCTCACAACCGTATCTAGGTGTACACATATATTTTTCTCCCTTTGCTTTCTCAAGACCTTTTGGAATCAGGAATTTTTACTTCATTTCTGTGACACAGGATTTGCCATCTCATGGAATATCTCTATAAGCAAGAAAAGATGCTAGTGATGCTACCTTTCCATTTTATTAGAACTACCCGAGCATCTCTTTCTTCCTCATCTCATCAATGAGCTCTTGGATTCTTTGGTTCCTGGTCCTCTCATATGGGCTCGGCCGTCGAGGGATTAGGTTGGGTGGCTGGGCCGCATCGTCCAGGCTGTGGATTCTGTAGGGCATGTCGACAGCGTTGGCGTCTGGGTGGTCCTTGGTGGCATTGGTGCTGGAGGCATTGAGAGGCACCTCCAGGGGGGTGCCAGGCGGGGGCTGCACCTCCATGGCGACAGTGGGTCCTGCGAGGGTGGGCACGAGCTCTTCAATGTCATTCTGCTTCCTGGGTGGTGACTCCGCCCTGTTGTCCACGTCTGTGAGGTTGTCCTGCAGGTCACAGGACTTGCAGCACAGCTTGTGATAGCCTGGGATGGAGCAATAGCGAGACAAGACTTCCATCCTACAGAACATTGACTTGTCGCCTTGGCAGCTGCCCTCTGAAAGAGAAAAGTGGGACAAATAACCAAAGGACAAGATAAGGGGGACTTTGTCCCCCCACAGGGAGCAGCTTGCTGCAGGAGGCATTTGAAAGAGCCCAGAGACAGCACAGAGGCAAGCGAGCTCACGCAGAGAGTGTGTGGTTTCCGGGTGAGAGGCGCTCTGGACCCTGCCCTGGGGTGCAGTCACACAGCTGTGAGCCACGCACCCTTGCTCCAAGCCGGCCCCGGCTGAGTGCAGACTTTTCAGGATCTCTTAAAGTTTGAGACAGAAATGACGGCTGTCTGTTCTTAGTGGTTCCAAGCTCATCTCAAAGAATGAGACTTTGTCAGAGCTTTACGTGTGACATGCCCGTGGTAACCCCAATGACTACAATAATCCACAATCAGTAACTATGACCAAATTAAACCTAAAAGAACCAGGTCCTGAAACCCAGCAGAGCCAATCCCAGAGCCTCGGCCCTGGCCTCACCGCACCGCGCATTTTGTTCCCGTCCTCGCCCAAACTCCCCAGATGAACTTTGGTTTTGAAAACCGCCTCACAGGAAATTAAAAGTTACCCAGACTTGTCTGGCCTTTCTTCCACTGGCCTTGACTTACCCGAGAGCCCCACAACCTACCGGCCCACGGCCCTGCCACACTGAGCTTCTCGCCGTCTCTCAAGTGAATTGCTCTATAACTTGGAGCGAATCCTGCCCAGCACGCCCTCCCCTTTCCTTGCACCCGAGGAATTGCCATGCACGGTCCAGCTTGTGTGCAGAGCCCTCTCCTCAGGGGCCACTGCGGTTGCTCTCTTCCCGCCTGCTGTCCCCCCCCCCCCACCCAGACCCAGCTCTGACCCTGTCTGCAGCCTCAGCCCTTCAACCCACCCTAGTCCTCTTCCCTTCACTCCGCCTGCACTCTGTCTCCTTCCCCAATTTCCGTTCTCCTTCCCTTCTCCCACCACCTCATTCCATATGCAACACGAAAACCCAGACGATTTACGAGAATTCACTCAACATGAAAGAATGAGTCACATAACAGAGACATTTGATCTGTTACAAATTCCTGATTGCTGACCTCAGTGTGCCCGACTCTGCCTGTTTCTCAGCTCCGACACTCCGCCCTCCACAGTGAGGATCCCAAAGCTGTCCCATAGCAACCCCTGCTGCGCCCCCGCCCCCTTCCTCTGTCCCCTCAGCGACCTCATTTCCTAGGGAAAGGAAGGAGGGGTAGGAGGGCGGCAGGGAGGGGGGGGGCAGCCGTTCGCTGGGCACCGCACTGCGGAGTCACTCTGTGCACCGACATATAGCGCTCATTACGTCTGCATTGGAGGCTGCAGCAGAACATCCTGCAGCAGCAGATAGGCAGGACCTTCCATTCGGGGCCGTGGATCCGATGCCCGCCTGCTGCGTGTCCCCTGCTCCAGCCTGTCACTTTCCCTACAGGCTGGTGACCACACGGGTGGATGCCAACCCAAACTTCCAGAGGTTTAGGTTCATAGACACAGCTTCCCACTAGACAGCTCCTAAACTGCCTGCGACGCCACACATCCAGCCCAAGTCCATGGCCTCCTCAGAGAATGGCCTTTAGGGACACACGCTAGACCCTGGCGTCCCCTACCCAGTCATCTGCAAGTCTGTCAGTATTTCCTCCTAGACCCTCTCAGATATGTCCATGCTCCCCTCTCTCCCACCTCCACAGGCTCAAGCTGCCCTGCATTTTGGCTGCACCGGGGGGAGAGTCTCCACTCTGCCTGACTACCTCCATTCTTCTTCCTTGTCTAGCTATCCTGCTTCAGCCAGAATGCGGTTCTTCGACTGGAAACGTGACGTGTCACTGTCCCGACTGAAGCCCTCACATTGCCCCTCATTGTCTCAGCGTGAAGACCTGTCCCTATGTCCTCTCCAGCCTCCCTCAGGTCTCAAACCCTCTGTGGCACAGTGCTTCCTCCAGCCACAGGCCCTTTGCACATACTGTCCTGCCTTCTTCCTTCAGCTGCTCTCCCCTCATCCTCTAGGCTCAGCTGAAACACGTCTTCCTCAGCCAAAGCATTGCCTGGCCTCCCTCAGGAAGTTAAATCCTACCGACACGTGGTCTCCTGGTGCCACGGGGCCACCCCTTCCCAGCCCTTCCTCCCAGTTGGCAAGTTCACATCTAATGGTCAGATAAGGTGACTGCTGCCTGACTTGTTCATTGTCCTGAAAGCTCCAAAGGGCAGAGCCCCGAGCTGCATGTGGATGCGCTTCTATCCCCAGAGCCTAAAGGAGTGAATCAAAAAATGCATAAATGTATCAGTGTGGAAAATATAAAATGTGAGTAACTGAGGGAGTCCGAGCAGGGAAGTTACGGATTTTAAAATAGCAACGGTACGGGCACGAACACTCAGAGGCACCTACCACCGGAGATGGACCCAAGTGTGTCCGAAACGGGGGGTGGGGAGGCACGAGCGGCTGCAGGACCCGCTGTGCGCAGCGGTGAGCACAGATTGGCTGTTCAGGAAAAGCCTCGGTCTTCTTAACCCCGAGACGGAGCCACAAGCTCATGATGAGAAAGGAGAAGGCCAGGCAGGTGACTGAGAGCTGAGGGCCAAGTCCAGAAATCAAACTGGAAGATCCAGGCATGTTGCTTTCAGGGTTTTAAAACTGGCAGATGACTTCTTACACAGATGCCCCAGATACAGGTAGATGAAATCAGGGCAGTCCTGGTGGAAGCGGACGGGGGTGGGGATGTGTCCGGGGCTCCCCTACGCCTGGTCCCTTCCCTCCTCCCTGGCTACTCCCCTCTTTCTGGCAACCACTGAGGTGAGCCGGGCGTTACAAACTCTGGTCACAGACCTCAGAGAGACAGAGGGGCCTTTTGATAAACCTGGTGCACGTCTCCCCTCAGGCCCTGGTCATCAGCTGGGTGGGGAAGGGCAGAGGCACAGGACAGGACGGAACCCGGCCTGGTGGTGGTGCTGGGCGTGGGCCCACGCCTGCCACACAGCAATGCCACCTGAGCCCGTTCCTTCACAGGTGACAAGAATGGCGGGGTAGGGCAGAGGTCAGCCAACCACACACTCGGGCCAAGCCAGTTCCTTTGCCCAGTCCTGTGAATAAGGTTTACTAGAACAGGTCACCTGTATTACCTACGGCTGCTTTCCCGATACAGAGGCAGAGGTAAGTAGCTGAGACGGAGACAACTGGATGATCCCCAATGCCTTCGATGTTTACTGTCTGGCCCTTTAGAGAAAAAGCGTGCCGACTTGTGGTCAGGGGCTTGCTGGTGTCCCCCGTGCCCGGGTCACAGCACTCGCACGTGTTGCTGAGCAAATGGAGGAGCTGAGAGGAGCCTTTCGGCCGGCGGGCAGGTGACGGCCGGGCCGGCCCCCCTTGTCCAGGGCACCTCCCTTCACCTGGCTAACGTACTGGACTTGTGGGCCTGATTTCCTGTGAACAGTGGGCAGCATTGCTTTACATGCTTAAAACTTAAAACAAGTCAACAAATGAATAACCGAGAAAGCTCCCGGCCACGAGCTTGGCTATGCTGATATCAGCCCAGAAAAATTTCAGAATCACCCTTACCCAACACTCTGAAAAGGATGCCAGTGGCTGTGTGCTCGTAAGTCGCCTCGCTGAGCAGAGAGCCCCCTGGGGTGAAGGCGGAGCTATTACACGCATCCGAGACCCCGGCGGCCGGCCCAGGGAAGGGGGTCACTTCCGTCCCGTAGCACTTGATTCCCAGCCACTTCCAGCAGCAGCTAACTGGCGAGAACTACCGCCTTCCAGTGAACCAACCATGGAAAGCAAACGCATTCTCCATGAGGTGCAGTCATCTGGGTGCCTTCCCCACAATCTCGGCCGTGTCTGAACACCGCCTGTGTTTGCTGTCACTGGCTTAGTCGTTTCCTCCTTTAAATTAATTCTTATTTTTTAACTTCACATGTATTTTAGAAGAAAGTTGTATAGTCCTACCGGTTATGAAAAAGTAGGCGGTCGATAAGGTGACCTGTGACGCGAATACGAAGCACCGTTATTGAAGGCCTCTCAAGTTAATTTGTAAGTTCAGTGTTAATTCCTCAAATTCGAGGCAGATAGGCCCCCACCTGAGCAGATCTGAGCTGCAGCAACAGGAGCAAGTGTCAGGGAGAGGCCAGAGCCCGTGTCACGGGGGACTCCCTCCTGCGGAGGTCACAAAGGGGAACGAGAACGACGGAGGAGCTGCCGGGTGGCACGCAGGCCACGTTCACGCGGCGCCTAGGTCACCTGCCTCCCCCGTGCTTTGGAAAGGGCTGGGGTGGAGAAAAGCTCACTCTCTTTTCTCGGTTGGGTGTAATGCACTGTTTCCCCTTCCTAAAGGTCATGTCACACATGAAAGAGGTGGGGGCATCCCTCCCTGCCCGTGCCCTCCACGAGCTCTGGGCAGGCTCGACTTGGCCACAGCCACCGTGACCCCCACCCTGCAAACCAACATCTGGGGCTCGGCACAGTGCCCCAAAGCCCGTATCCATGACACGGGGGGAGGGCCACGACATCCTCTCTTATGATCTCCCTGTTCCCTGGCATGAGACGCCTCCACAGGACAGGGAGAAGAGAGGTGCCCACTGGCGAACACCACTCAGGCCCCAGATGAGGAGCTCCCTGTCAGACCCTGGCCTTCTGTCTGGCCTTTGCCAGCAAGGTGAGCGAACCCACGGGCCCTGTGGCTTCTGAAGGCGGGCACGGCTGAGCGCATACAGCTGTGAGTGTCACGGGCCAAGTGCCCAGAGCCACCGTTGCCTTGCCCTTCTCCTGACCCAGATGCTCCTGGACTAGGTGGGCACCTCTCTCTCCCTGAGCAGAGTGCTCAGAGCTGTCCCAGGAGCCAGGGCGGTGGCCCGATGGTGGCTCAGGGCACCGTGACCTGGACCAGCATGGTTTCTGATACTGACTCCACATTCCCACCCCATGGGGGGAAACCCAGCTCGGGCCCCTTCCTGACTGTAAAAGGACCGCCTAGGAGGAGGGGACACAGATATTCCTGTAGCGGCTTGTTTAGCACACACAGTTCAGAACTTCAAATCCTGGTGGAGCGCTCTTCACAGGCTGTGGCCACATTTAAAAAAAGAGAAATGCCTGGGGAGTGTGTACATGTCCCCGTGGAGAGGGACCCTAAACATCTTCATTGGGCAGGAGCATGGGGGACAGGAAAGTCATTTGAATCAGAAAGCAAGGAACTGAAGGGCACCCGCGGCTCTAAGCGCTGCTGGCCACGGAGACGAGAGAGGAGCTAGCCGGCGGCGTGCCAAACCCAAGCACCCAGGTTCACTGAACTTTTATTGACTTTATTTGTGGGCTGCATGACAGGAAGTCTTTCCAGCATTAGTAAGAATAAAAGGTCATTTTCACAGTCACTTTGGCACACACTAATGTTGTCTCATAAAAAAACCAGAAAAGCGACGACAATGGAACCTATATAATACGTCATAAATACATACAAAACACTAATAAAATATCCCTGATAAACCAAAGTGCATATAGACAGAGAGCACAATGCCCAGGAGCACATTGCACCTTCCCAGAGTCACTCGTGTCACTCGCATGGCCTCGTCAAAGTTGGAAGTTAACAGTCGTGAGAATTCGTACGCGTCACACACCGAGGGTTTACATAACAGTAATTAGTGCCGGCGGGCTGGCGGGGTGGGCTGCGATGCTATTCACAGGTGGGCAGGGCTGGGGCAGCGGCAGGCGTGCTACACTGGTCACTTGAAGGGCCAGGCATGTTGCCCTCTGGTGTAAGGCAGTGCCATGGGGGCGCTCAGAGGGGCCCCAGCAACAGTCAGCGCCCACTGGCCAGTGCGCACCCCCGCACCCCCCCCCCCCCCCTGTACAGACCAGGGGGTGGAGGGAGCCCAGGCCACCTGACAGGTGGATGACGCAGATTGCCTCTCCCAGACCTGCACTGCCACCTCCTACCTGGGTCACGTCCCCCTCTGAAGCTCGAGTTAGCAGCCAATTCTGTTACCTTTCAACTTTAAGGCATTTTCTACATAGTTTTTGTCTAAGCAAAAAAGCAATAAAAATTGAGGTAATTCTGTAGGTGTTCACACTGGCAGGTGGCCTCATCCACATCGGACGGTCTCTCACTCTGTCACTCTCACCCCTGTGGAAGGGGTCATGTGTGCATGATGAGAAAAGGCCATTGGAGCTAATGGACAGAGGATGCGAGTGGCGGTGTGTCCCTATGTCCCATGGAGGGACATAACCCCTGCCTCCTCTGTTTCACCCGAACCCCCTGAGGAGACAGGGCGTGGGGGCAAGGGCTGTGTAAGGGCGACACAAAGGCCACAGGAAGCAGGCCACAGTCACACGAGTCAGGAGGACACACTCAGCACAAGGTCAGCAGCAGCAGCAACAGCAGAGGCAGCTGGGAAGCCCCGATGCACCGCCGGACGCTCGGGTCGTGCCACCCATCACGGCGGCACAAAACTGCATGCCCCGAGACCCCCGGCCTCGCCTCGGGGGTGGGCGTGTGTGAAAGGGGATGGGAAGGCTTCCCCTCGACTTCTGACCTGCAGCTCCAGCCTGGAGGGATGTGGCCCCGCGAGGCGGTCACCAAGTGGTCACATGTGCGCTTGGCCTCTGGCCCCTCCAGCACCATGACAGGTCTGTGACCCTTTACAAGCCATCACCAACCAGGTCCCGGCCCCCATAAGAGGCCAGTGCCGGGGCCATGCCCCTGCGAGGCTGGCCCTCCTGGCCAGGCAGCCGGGCAGCTCCGAAGGAGGTGGTGGAGCACAGAGGCCCGGGAGAAAACAGACTCGATCAGAGCACTCAGGAAGCGTCAGGGGAGTTTTCCATAGAAAGAGAGGAGCGGAGCCCACGGCAAGCTCCACAAGGCGCAGGGCATGCACTCAAGGGCAGAGGCAGGGTTATAAACGGGCCGGTTACTTGACGAGGTCTTCTGGACCGGCGACTCGGGGTCTGGACGGGACAGCCACTGAACCACATAGCTCTTCTTGGAAGGGTCGGAGACGTTTCCTACAGGGGAGACAAAGGGGTGGCAGCCGCTGGGCACTGGGCTGGGGGCCCGCCCACCCCGCTCCACAGCCCCGGAGCACTGGGGAGGAGCAACGGAGGGCCTGACTCCCCCTTGTGGCATTCGAGGCTCTCCCTCACGACAGATGGGCCCCACTCTCCTGCCTCTCTCTAGCCCCGCCCATCATGGGCCCTGGCCTGCCTCCGGATCTGTGCACTGCTCCTCCCCACTCCACCGTGCTCCAGGGCTGAGCAGTGGACCAACTGCCTGCTCCAGGAATGCAGGGACCAGTGAATCCTGGATCTGTGTCCCCCCAGGGGAGCACTTGACACCCCTGAGCTCCCTTCTCGTTAGATGGAACTTGTAAGTGGGATCTACATCTTGAGCTGTTTGGGGGACCAAAAGAGGTCATATGTCCGGCAGTCTGCATGTAGTGGGTGCTCTGACGCTCTCCCTGCAGGGCACGAGGCACCCCTATCGCACGGGCACGGGTGCCTCTCTGGCTGAACCCCGCTGTGCTGTCACTGAGCCTGGTTCCATCTCCCAGACCAACAGGGAGTCACAGGAAGGCAGGGACAGCCTGAATCCACCCCACGGATCCCAGAGGAACCAGGGAAAGGGCCCAGCCCGGCCTGGGAGATTCCGCTTCTCCCCCAAGGCGAAGGACCCTGGGTCTGGCCACTTGTGGGAAGAGCTGCCCTTGTCTGAGCCAGCCCCCCTCACCCTGGGGCTGGCATGCTGGGGCCCAAGGAACGGGGCAGCTGAGGACTTACGAGGACAGGGGCCAAGCCTGCAGATCCTCGCAGTCTCAGGTCTCTCCTCTCGGCAGACCCTGAAGCTGTCGTCTGCCGTGTGACAGAGCACCGGCCGCTCCTGGGTGCCATTGCCACAGGTTACGGAGCACTACAGATGAAGAGTCACCAGTTAGGGGTCCCCTCCCACTGCATAACGGTGTCCATGCATAACACGTGGGAGGCAGCCAGGGGCAGAGAGGAGACCGTGGGCTAGAGGCCTCACCCCAGCTTCAGCTGGCTTCCTCAATCTCTTGGGGCTTAAAGAGGGGACACACACGCTTGTATCTCTGAGTTACTGAGTTAGATAGAGAGCAAACGTGCAGGGCCTGGCATAGGGCCTGGTACCTCTGGGTGCTCTGTTTGCAGCTGGCCCGAGGCCCAGGAAAACCTGCTGTTCAGTGGGGCCACTGGGAAAGCTCTGAGTCCAGGAGGCTTTGGTAGAAGACCGTCCCCCACACTCCTGACACCCCCAAAAGGCTCTATACCACCAGCACCCTCACTGGCCCCTCCAGCCGTGGCCCCCTCTGCCTTACCCATTGGGAGGTGCCAGCAGGGGCCATTACACTCACAACTAGCTTGGCTCACAACTGGTCCAGCCCTGCCCAAGGATAATTCTCAAGTCCTTGCCCTTCATGAGCAACTCAGCAGGCCTGGTTGCTCAAACCCCACACAGACCCAAGAAAGGTCTGTTTTTAGGACTGGCCTTTGGGCAGTGCCTGTGAATCAAGTCCATTGAATGTTCTTTCTGGTAGAGTGCTTTTCATGCCTGAGGCTTCAAGTCACACTGCACTAGGCAGTTTGCACCGACATCGGGGCTTCTGCTCAGCACCCGGCTGCCTGCTGGGGGTCTGGAAGCTTCAGTAACCGATGTCATCACACACGCAGGCACCGTATGTCTACTGACTGACCCCCAGGGAAAACCCGGACACCCAGGCTCAGGTGGGTTTCCTGGTTGGCAGTACTTCACGTGTCTGCCGTGTGTCATTGCTGGGAGAATTAAGTGCATCCCTGGTGACCTCATTGGAGAGGACAACTGGAGGCGTGCTCTGGTTTCCATGTACCCTTTCCCTTCCCCGATTCCGCTCTGTGCCCTTTCATTGTAATAACGCTGTAACCATGAGTGCAATAACTTGTGAGTCCTGTGATCCTTCCAGTGAATCACGGAGCCCGGGGCTGGTCCTGACTGTGAGCTGGATGTCAGTGCTCACGTTAGCTCAGCCCCACCCCGGGATGGCTCCTCCCGTACCAGAGACCTTCCTCACTACTCTGTCCAGCCCAAGTCTGAGCCCTCCCTTGCTTCCCCTCCTGCAAGCTTGGCCAGCCTTCTAGACCACACCCCTGCCCTCGAGGCTGAGAATCCAGGCCTTCCCTTGTATCCTGGAGCTCAGGCTGCCCTCAGTCTCCTGGGATT
Source organism: Lyroderma lyra (assembly GCA_004026885.1). Taxonomy (NCBI): domain Eukaryota; kingdom Metazoa; phylum Chordata; class Mammalia; order Chiroptera; family Megadermatidae; genus Lyroderma; species Lyroderma lyra. Next base: position 24,886 of record PVJL010006114.1, read on the forward strand.
CCAGGCCCCTATGGCACATGGGAGCCCTGGCCCTGAGGAGTAAAGACACACAGTCCACTTGCTTTCTCACCAGAGCACTGACCATGTGGCACCACTGGTGCCCTGAGACCTACTGGGTGTGGTCCAGAGCAGGAACTGAGTCCAAAGGTGGAGCACCCTGGCCACATCAGTCCTCGGTTTGGGGGCTGAGAACACGGGGCCAGGAGGACTACTTACCTGGGACCAAGGTCCAGTCTGCCACTGACCAGGACAGAGCTCACGGTTGCAGGCCCGGCGGCCCTCGGGTCGGGCGTCGTTGCAGTGCTTGGAGTGCACAAAGCGGGTGTTGTTGTTGTGCAAAGGCTGGATGCAGCGCACCGAGCGAGCCTGCATGCCAGTCCGCCCGCAGCTCTGGCTGCATGGCTCCCATTCGCCCGTGACCCACCTGCCAGGGCAGAGGGGCACACTGTCGATCCCCTGTGGCCCAGGTGGACAGGGAGAAGGCTGTCTGCTCCCCTGGTGCCACCTTCCCTATTCCCATGAAGGTGCCCGTAGGCTTGCTGCAAATAATAGACCCCACACATGTCCACTGCTAGGAGTCCTGGGGGCATCCACAGACAGCCCAGGCCTGAGGGACTCTGCTGGCCTCTGTCCCTTCTGTGGCTCTTGCTCTGCCCTCTGACTTCAGCTTCTGCTGACATCATCAACCCTTCTGGGCAGTAGTGAGAACTCTGTCAGCACCTGTCCCTGAACGTCCCCACTTATTTATCTGCCATCCTCCCTACCCAGGGCCCAGAAATGCAGCCCTGCCTAATCCTGGGGCTGGGGGATAAGGATGAGCTGCCAAAATGATGGGAAACATCTTCCAGAGGACCAGAAGCCATTCCTGTACCCTCTGAGCCTCAGTTGTCCCATCTGAGCATTACCACTTGCCATCTCTAAGATGCACAGTATTATTTCAGTTTTGCAGGAGTGCAGCATACAGGCTCCCACATCTTAGACTCCATGAAATGCAGTGAATGAGAGAACCCACCAAACAGCTGCTCGGGCTCTCACCTCCCTGCACCGGAGCCCCAGGGGTCTGCCTCTCCCCCCCCCCCCAGTGGGGCCCTGGGCAGCCCTCGGCACTCACACAGGCTGGGAGCACTCCTGTGGGTTGCAAGCCCGGCGGATAGCTTTGGGCTTCACAAGGGTGTCGCAGAAGCCTCGATGCACCATCTTGAGGTCCCGCCTCCGACGGCAGCCGTACTTGGTGAACTGGGACCCTGAAGACGAGAGCTCGAGGGGGTTCAATGAGGTGGTGTGGCTCCCCACCCCAGGTGACGCAGGGTGGGGCTTCACCCACAAGTTCAGCCCTTCTGATGGGGTGGGGAGTGGGGGCCATGGGCCCAAGCCAGGCCTTGGTCATGTCTAGCCTGGTGTCCCCGCAGCACCCCAGGCCGAGTCAGGGTGAGAGGCCACCTTCCCCCTGGTCCCTTGGCTGGCCTCCTGGGACAGGAGGGAGGATTTCATTTTCTCTCCCATTGCTTAGCCTTTCATTCCACCTTGAATTAATGTACACTGGGGACCTGGTATGAGCCAGGAGTTGGCTAAACACAGAGCATGTCCTGCAAAGTTCCTCCCACCCAAGTCTAGTGCAGTAGATCTCAACTGAGGGTGATTTTGTCCCTGAAGACATCTGGCAATGTCTGGGACACTAAATTGTCACAAGTGGGGGAGGGGAGCTACTGGCATTAGCAATCATTAGCAGGGGATGATACTCAATATCCTATAATGCATGGGACAGTCCCCGCAGCAGAGAATTATAGAGCCCAAAATGTCAGCAGTGCCAAAACCCCGACCTATCGGTCAAGACACATGGCCAGGCAGGCTGATCCAGGGAGGCATCACGGGAAGTACAGGGTTGGGGGGTGCTGGGTTAGTGAAAATGCAATGGAGTGGTTCCCAGGGGAAGAGAGAGTATGTGCAAAGGCCCCGAGGCAGGAGCATGGCTTGTCCAGGAGAAGCACCTAAGGCCGGTGTGGCCAGGGCCTGCTGAGCAGTGGGAGAGGTCTACAGCTACCTGGACCTCAAAGGCCATGAGGAGACTTTTGTTTTTTATTCCAAGAGCAGAGGGAGCTGCCGAAGACTATGACACCAGGAAGGGACACAGTCTGATCTGCCCCTTAAATAGGTCCCTCTGGAGGCCAGTGAACACACAAGGTCCGCAGGGGAGCGAGGTGGTGCCAGGCCTGGGAAGACGGGAATAGCGATGGGTCAAGAGACATGTGGGCAAGAGAGTCAACAGGACAAGCCGATGAAAGCCAAGGGGGTGGGAGGCTCAAGAGGGGTAGCTGGGGGCTCCGTTCCCCAGGTGGAAGCACTGGAGGAGGAGCCTTCCATCTGCCTGTGGCAGGAAGAGGGTGCCCCAGCCCCTCCGTGAGCTCCTCTTTGTTCTCTAGGCATGGGACCCCACATAGCATCTGAGGGAGGTCTGTCCTGGCCATCTGTTCCTGCAGGCTGAGCTCTCTCCTGCCTCTGATCTCGTATAGTCCCCAGGAGCAGTGGCCACGCTGAGCAAACCAGGACTCCCTGTCCATCTCTAGGTCCCACCCGACAGTGCACTCAGTGAGGTCTGGGGCAGGAGGAACCCCTCTGCATCCAGGCCTGCTCCAGGATGGTCGGGGAGGCCATTCTGAATGAACACAGGGAGGGCCCACCACAGAGGGGGCCTCTCCACCCACTCCGGCACGGCCTACGTCTTCCCTCGCACTGTTGCCGGAACCCATCCGAGCCGCCCTCACCGCGGCCTCCTGCAGGCCAGCTCTGCCTTCCACACCGACGCAGGGCCCATCGGGCTGCCTTGGCCTGCTGGTCTGAACCAGCTTCCTGCTTATGTGCCCCTCCCAGGCAGGGCGAGGCCCCTATCACCCAGCAATGTTACTACCTCGGCCTCGCTGGCCCCGGGGACCATCTTCCTGTGCCTGGCACATGCCTTGGGCGGGGCAGTCAGCAGGTCGCTATGGGGGCAGGGTGCCCTCATCCAGAAGACCTTTCCCACTCAGTCCCAGCTTTCTCTGGGGCCCCAAGCCCATGAAGGCTCTCACCTCCGCCACAGGGTTTGGAGCATGGCGACCACTTCCTCAGGGCCCACTCGTAGCCCGTGGAGTCATCTTCCAGGACCCTGTTATCGTCCACATTGAGCGAGTCCTCATGGATCATGTATTTGTACGTCAGTGAGATCCGGGCGTCCCCCTGTGGGATGACCTGTGCCCCCACACAGCCATCAGTGTGTCTGCCCAGCTCTCCACTGCCTTGAAGCCAGTTCAGAAAGGTCAGCCACGACACACTCACAGCCCAGTCTCATTATTCACAGTATGTTCTAGAAAGTCCCCAACACTAAACCCCTGCGCGCCTCCCTGGTCATGACATTTTCATCAACCGCCAATACATAAGCTTATTTTATGTGTCATTCTGGTTAAAGGCACCTTATTAACCTAAGTTGTTAATTCCCTAACAGTGAACTCAAGGCCAGTGCACTGTAAATTGGGCCTGAGGAAGCAGCTCCGCTAACATGCACGTGATCTGTGGGGACACCACACAGCACCTCAGCACAACGCTGGGGGCAGCTTAAACGGCCAATTGTCCCGTAAAACAGCGCTTCTCAACCTGTGGGTCATGACCCTGTTGGGGGTTGAACGACCCTTTCACAGGGGTCGCCTAAGACCATCGGAAAACACCTATCAGAGATTTACATGACGATTCATAACAGTAGCAACATGACAGTTATGAAGTAGCAACAAAAATAACTTTATGGGGGTCACCACACCGTGAGGGACTGTATTACAGGGTTGCGGCATTAGGAAGGTTTAGAACCGCTGCCATAAAAGCACAAAAAGGTGAAACACGTGGCACTAAATGTACTGTGAAAGGGACACTTGAAGCAGAGTGTCACCTTGTTCCACCTCTGCTGGGCCCACCAGCTGGTCAGGTGGTAACTTTTCACTGCTCTGCACTTGTCCACAAATGACTGTGAAAAGCACCTGAGTAGCAGAGATGACAGATCCCTGTACAGAAGCTGCAGGGCCCGAGCCCGCCTGCATGTGCGCTGAGCGACAGTCACCGACAGCCCCGGCCGTGAGGCGAGCAGAGTGCCTGCCCCCACCTCAGGGCCTTCCCCCCGGTGGAGGGGCTGAGGGCCCCTGAGCCTCTCATCTGTAGGGCTTTGATTATGTTACAAATAAAATATATTACTTATGCAATTAAAATTCATTTTTAAAAAAGTGATTAGCAAACCAAGCCCCCCCGGTACTCCCATGAGCAGGAGCAGGCTGTGGTCTTGAACTCAGGAGACCTGGAGTCCAGTCCTGCTCAGGGACAAAGTCCAGTGTGATCTGGGTCTGGGGGGCTAACATTCTGAGCCCTGTCGGTCACTCCCATGGGGTGGGGCAGGGTTTCTGGACTTGATGGCAGATGTGAAGGAGCAGGATACAAGGTGTCTGTGAATGTCCTTCAGCAGGGAAGCCAAAACCCTCACAGGGGAGACTTTGCCTGAGGTCACCCAGGGGCTGACTGGTGGCTCCATGTCTGCTTCTCCCTCTGACACATAGATGGAGAGCCTTGGTCCAAAGGCCAGGCCAGAGGGGTCGTTCCGAGCACGGTCTGAAGGATACAGGGAGGCTGAGTACACTTAGGACCCTCTGTCTCTTCCCCAGTGGCCACCTGTCCTCCAGCCTGGGCAGCCAGGAGGTGGCAGGCCTGGCCCCTGTCTGGACTTACTAGAACGGCGATGGCGCCGTGCAGTGGGCCCATGGTCTGCAGCGTTTCCCGGTCGTCCTCATCCCGGTACTCCCACTCCACGCCCATGGCGATGAACGATTTGCTCCTGGGATCTACGTCATTCTCTTCATTTAAAATGAACTTGCCTGTCTCCAGGTTCTTGATGGCTGGGAACGGCAGAAGGGAGCCCCTGTTACGGTCACCAGGGGCAAGATCCAGGCACGCTGAGTGGGGCGGCAGGGTCCACTCTCTGGTTGGTGTGCGGGGGCTGCCCAGACTCTGCTGCTTGCAGACCTGCCTGCCTGCCTCCAGTGGGTAGGGGACAATCCCCCTGGGCCTTGAGATGGGGAGTCACAGTCCTGTGAGCTGGGGTTGATGTGGCATATTTTAGACACATATCCTCCTACAGCTGCTGCCAGGAGCCCCGTGATCCGGGAGGTGACCCCAGCAAAGGTGTACCACGTGGGCTGAGCCAGGGACAGGGAGGTGGCCCCCCCCCCCCAGCCAGGCCTCTGACCCCAGATGGACTCTGCCATCCCCAGAAGGACCAGGCTGGCCTTCTGCCATGTTCTCTGGGCTCCAAGACTCACCCAGGTGATGGCTGGTAGTGTCTGCCTCTTGGATGAGCAGGTGTCTGGCTCCTGCTGGGATCTCAAACATCTTGATGTAACCTTTGTTGGGATGTGGGGAGACAGAGCCAAATGAGAGGAGAGGGGCAGCTCGGGTGCTGATGGGGCATGGAGGGCCTCGCCCCTGAAGCCAACTCCCCAGGCCCCAGTGTTTCATGGGCTCTCATGGCCCACCCAGAGAGTCAGCAGCCTCTGCTGATCAGGGTGGGGAAGTGCCACTGACCACCAGCTGGGGGCAGGGGCAAAGGGGCAAGGGACCCATGGCTGCCCCGCACTCAGTAGGCCCACTCTCAAATAGATATTTGAGACCCACCCTGTGCATCTGCATCCTGGCATCCTCTGCCCTGACCCCATGACCTAGGCCCCCACTTGCCCTGTCTCCTACTCACCCTGGGGGCCTGCCTCATGCTATCCTGACTTAGGTTCTCCCATCACCTCACCCTCCCAGATTCCTCCCCCACCCCCCACAGAACAGTCATAAACCCAGGCAGAGCCCCAATAAAGAGTCCACGCCGCCACCCGCCAGGAGCTATAGCTATCAGGCCCCGAGAAGCTCACTCACCCAGCTTCTTGGGCGAGCGTGTGAACGTGCCCTTGACTACTTTGCAGTGCGTGTTGTCCCCTCCGCACACACCACACTTGTCCTCTTGCTTGCTAGAGCCGATCACCCCATCACAGCCCACCTTCTGCGGGGGACAGGGATGCAGTGTACACTTGAGACTCCCTTCCCACTTGGGTCTGGCCCAACCTGTGCCACCAGGGCGCTGGCACCTATTTCCTGGGCATCCCTTCTTAGCAGTTCCCAGTGCAGGGGACAGAGACAGGACTTGGGAGCACGACAAACCCTATGTGCCCACTCGAGGACCAGCCACTTTTCCTTACTCACTCACTCATCTGGGCAGTGTAACCTCCAAGGGTTCTGCACAGCCCAAACAGGGCCGCATCCCGAGACTGTCCTGGCATGGGAGGCTGGCCTCCAAATGAACATGTCTGTCCCAAGGGCTATAACTCAGACCTAGCCTCTGCCCCTTCTCCCAGGGCCACAGCACAGCCCCTGCAGCAGCTGCTCCAGGGGCCTCACCCATAGCACAGGCCTGGATGCCCTAGCCTTCACATTGTCCCCAGCAACACATGTCCTCTTCAGTCTGTCTTCGGGTGTCTGGACAGGAGGTGACAAGAGTTGATAGAAACACTTTTGCCTTCATTCTCTCAACAAATCTTCTCAACACTGCCCACTCCAGTAGTGAAAATTATTCCACATCGAGCAGGGACATTCCTCTGCCCGGGGGCTGCCTGGTGGAGGCGGTAATAAATTCGGGCTCCCTTACCCTCTAAAGCCCGGGCCGCACACCAACCATTCCCAGGGCTCCAGGAGCTCAGGGAGCAGCCCACCTTCATACCAATACCTACACCCACCACGCTCCTAGCAGAGCAAGGAAAATGCCCTCTCCTCTGAGCGCGGCTGCTCCCTCTGCCTGTCCGAGAATGGGCCATAGTATCACAAGTTTCCCCCTTGGCCCTGGCTGCCAGGAAGGTTGGAGCCAAGTGTCACTTCAAGACGCTTCTAACTTCTGTCTTGGAAGGGACTCTAGACTGTGAGGGGCTGCAGAGCAGCGGTTCGTGCATCATTTTTTAATGTGTGCATGGAAGTGAACGAATCTTTTGTTCTATTGATCTATATGAGCACAAGCGTTTGGAATAATTTTTGGACGTGAACGGGGTGAAAAATAATAAACTGATGATCTTCATTTTTATTTTAATGATCTCTGAGGGAAAAATGAGCAATGGAAGGGAGCATGATAAACCAAGAGGGAAACATGGTCTTTGCAGGCACGGAAGTTTGCGCCCAAAGCACAGACCTGCCACTTCCCGGCTGTGCGGTCTTACAGGAACCCCGGATCTGTGTCCGCGTTTAGAATACGGAGTCAGTGACATTGTCAGGGCGAGGACATGGTCACCAGCTGGCTGCCCGGCACAGTGACAGGGCAGGATGGAGGTGATGCTGAGAAGGAGGACAACAGGGAGGAGTGTGGGAGAGAACCCCCTCTCAGGCCGGGGCACTTGTGACATTGTGACATTTGTTCTTCATCCACTTCTGGCACAGAGCTCCTAAAATCTTAGGGATTGCCTGTGCATGGAGAGCGCCAGACATGTCTTTTGTTATGTTAATGAGGTGGCTGTCGGAGCTCTAGTCCCAGAGGTCGGTAGCCAGTAGAACAGACCGGGTGACTGGAGGTTGGAAGTTTCAGTCCCACCCCATGACCTCCGGGCGGGGGGCAAGGCTGGGGATCGAACCAATCACCAATGGCCACTGATTTCCAGGGGTGTCCCATCTTTTGGCTTCCCTGGGCCACACTGGAAGAAGAAGAATTGTCTTGGGCCACATGTAGAATACACTAACACTGAACTCCTGGGGCCCTGGGAATGGTGTGCAGCCCGGGCTTTAGAGGGTAAGGGAGCCCGAATTTATTACCGCCTCCACCAGGCGGCCCCCGGGCAGAGGAATGTCCCTGCTCGGTGTGGAATAATTTTCACTGCTGGAGTGGGCAGTGTTGAGATGATAGCTGATGAGCTTAAAAAAAAAAAAAAGGTAGCAAAACACTCTCAGTTTACGAATTTGTGTTGTGCCACCTGTGGCCCTCGGGCCAGGGGTTGAACAAGCTTGATTTAAACAATCATACTATTAAAAGAAATGAAGTCACTTTATTTTTTTTAAGAAAATAAATGCTATTTTATTTAGTAGGTGTATTACTAAGCATTCTGCAGAGAAAGAATGAGTGACTCAGCTATCCAACAGGATATACATCTTATCTGTCTGTCTATCCATCATCTATCAGCTATCAGCTATCATCCATCTCTCTCTCTCTCTCTCTCAAGAGATCTATTGCTCCATCAATAGACAGATTTACTGCAAGAAATTGGCTCATTGATCATTACGGCTGAGAAGCCAAGATCTGTGAAGGCCAGAACCTGCGGCCAGCAAGCTGGAGACCCAGGAGAGCCGATGGTGTCTGTGTTGTTCCAGTCTGAGTTAGAGTCTGGAATTAGGAGAAGGCCCAGGTCCCAGCTCGAGCACAGTCATGTAGAGCTCAACAGAACCACTTTAAAACGGAGTCAGAGCTGCCACCCCTCAGGAACTGCCTTATGCTTGCAATCTTTGGGGTGTTTAAAGAGGCAAAATAACCTTAGGACCTGGCCTGAAGCAGCACTGTGTCCCAGAGAACTGTTTGCAGAGATAACAAGAAAGCAGTTACTGTGACTGCTGGATTCAACACGAAGCCACTCTCTGGGGCCAACGTCGCTATGCCACCTGCACCAACAGGAATGCCTCCTTCTACTGACGTGGTCGGCCCCTTCCCTCTTCCACAAATACCCATTGCCTGAATCAGTGTGTCCCAAATAGTTATTCTGTGGTCTCAAATAAATGCTTGTTGCCTCTCACTTTTGAAATGCCTTTTACTTTTAGGTTAACAGCACCTGTGTAAGGAAGCCTCCATAACAACCCAACGGGCAGCGTTCGGAGAGCTTCTGGGTTGGTGAGCATGTGGGCGTGCAGGGAGAGGGTGCCCCTGGAGAGGGCACGGGAGCCCCTGGATGCTTCTAGGGAGAGGGTGCCCCTGGAGAGGGCACGGGAGCCCCTGGATGCTTCTAGGGAGAGGGTGCCCCTGGAGAGGGCACGGGAGCCCCTGGATGCTTCTAGGGAGAGGGTGCCCCTGGAGAGGGCACGGGAGCCCCTGGATGCTTCTAGGGAGAGGGTGCCCCTGGAGAGGGCATGGGAGCCCCTGTATGCTTCTAGGGAGAGGGTGCCCCTGGAGAGGGCACGGGAGCCCCTGGATGCTTCTCCATACCTTGCCCTGTACCTCTCTTCCATATGGCTCTTTCTGAATTATATTCCCTCATAATAAACCGGTGACCTAAGAAGTGACATGTTCTCTGAGGTCTGTGAGCTGCTCTAGCAAATTAATCAGACCCTAGGAGGAGGTCATGGAAACCTCCAATTTATAGCCAGTTTCTCAGAAGCACAGGTGACAACCTGGACTTGTGACTAAGAGTCTGAAGGGGTAGGAGGCAGTCTTGTGGGACTGAGTCCCTAACCGGTGAGATCTGATGCCGTCCCAGGTAGAGAACGTGGGAACTAAGTTGAATGGCAGGCCACCCAGGGGGCGATGGAAAACTGTTTGCTGGTGTGGGGGAAACGTGAGGGGTACACTTCCCAGGGGAGGGGATTAATGCCCAGGTCGCCTGCCGAATACCCAGGAGGGAAAAGCCTCAGAGATGTAGAGGCAGGTGGCCACCCACGCAAACACGAGCAAGTGCTGGCGACGGCACTCGGAAGCCCGGCCAGACAGAAGCCGGCCCAGGGCACGGGCCCCGCTGAGAAGCAGCTCTTAGGACTGCACCCCCTCACGCGTCCTTTCTAGAAAGGCTTGCATGGACTGGAAATTCAATCGGGTGGAAAAGTAGAAGGATTAAACCAAGCAGCGCGCTGAAAAACAGTTACTCTGAGCCTTTATTCTGAGTCCAGAGGCGGACGAAAGGAAAACAGTAAATTAACTACACTAGCCGTCAGGTCTTGAGGCATAGTAAAATGGTCTCTCACCATTTCTCCTCTATTCTAAGACACTTATTTTTTTTTTTTTCATCTTTTGCTGTTTCTGAAATCAGGGCATGTCTTTGGAGACTAATAATAAGTCTCTAAAGGATCCGGCTCACTATCTAGTTGGACAGCAAATTTTTGTCCTGGCCCAGGTGCTGTGACGGTCCAGGTGCTGTGACTGTCCGGGCCCAGGCAGGCACCATCCCTGGCCATGGGGACATCTATCTTTGGCAAGCATCTACAGATATTCAGCAGTCCATATCTGAACTAAGGTGAAATGACACTAAGACTTTAACTAAGCCCAAGAAGCCAGTGAATCATAGGGTCCTTCTTTTCACCTGAAAGCTCACTTTAGATTCTAAAGTGGTTAATGGGACCAAGGACAGGTCAGGGTGGGGACGGCCATGTGTCCTGGAGTGGCTTTGCATGGCTGCTGTGGGCTGCCACCCACAGCCAGGGAGGGCTGAAGGCTTGATTCCCTTTCAGCTCAAGTCCAGGTGGCAGACACTGGGAGTAACTGGGGTACCTGTCGCATCAGAGGGCCACAGAGCGAATGAGGTGCTGCTTTTCTCCCTTCCAATCTGTTTTGAAACCCTATCAGTGAATTATCATATCAGTAAATATGCCAGCTTAATTCAATTTCTCCCTTTTTCACAGTCGTGTGTAGATGATACATTTGATAGCATGTTATAACTTTATCGAGGGAGTGGGTAGTGGCCTTTAATAAAGCCAAATGACCGTACGAGCCTCATCTAACTCTTGGCTCTCTTTTGATTCCCCGCAGTGTACACACGTGGTACGTGTGCACACATCTTTCGTGCTTCTGTCACGTGTTGTGCTATCAATTCACTTTCAACCTTCCTGAGTCATTGTGCTTTGATATTCTCTGACACCATCCACTTAAACACTATTTTCACCCAGTATTAGATTCTTTTCAAAGAAGAGTTTCACATTCCCCCGTCATGTTAGGAGTCACGTAGTTCATCTTACCGCTATCCTTGTCTTCTGTGTGTTTTCAGTCTTTCCGTCTCCTCTGTTTTCTAATTTTTGCAATATATAAATGTAAACGTATCCTTGTACTTTTTTCTAGTTATGCAAAACTTTATCATCTTGCTGTTACCATTCAAGATCACCATTAATTAACAGAATCCTTAAGCTCTTCTTCAATTGTCCATGTCAGGAGTGAAGCTCTAAGCTGCTCCCACTAAGACAGTGAATTAGTGCTCTGACGTCTCCGTTATGTTTGCACCCACATTCACAGCTGCCATCTAAAGCTACTTCTCCCACTAAATGCTTCCCATGCTTACTGCCTGTATTAGTCATGGTGTTTTAAATTTTCTGTGTTCTGAGGTCCCAGGACTAGCCAGTGCTTAGAAATGGCCAAGGGTTAAGCTGGAGCATGTCTTTCAGATTCCACAGCCACTCGCTTTATCTCTCACACATCAGAACAGTATTTCCCCCGACAGAATCATCCCAGGGCCAGGCAGTGGGTGACTGGAGACTGTCCCCATAGCTGAAGCCTGCTGCAATGACTCAGACTGGCCAGTCCTACACTGTTTCTCCTGCCCTGCCCTGCTGTTCTCATGGACACCCCAAGGAAAGGCTTTCTCTGCTCCTTTCTGCCTCCAGACCAAACCCGGTGCTTCCCCATCTGGCCCTGCATGGCCTGGCATGCCCTTCTGTCAGGAAAGGTTAGTAACAAATTCTTCTTTCAAAGGTATTGGCCTCTCTGTGGCATCACGCAGTCACCACCATAAATTGAAGCCTTGTGGATACAGAGAGAACACTGCTGTTTTTGTCCTGATTTGATTTCACAGTCTGAGCACACCGTGTGGCCTGGCCTCCCCACGAGGCTCAAACTGAGCCAGCCTCCTCCAAGCCCTGCCCCTGCAGCTTGGGGGGATCTCCTTCACCTCCAGCGGCAGTCCCACATGACCGGAGAGAAGCCCTGCACTGTCTCCAGTGGCCCCACACCCCTACTCCTTGTTCTTGCAGCCTCACCCCCTCCTCCAGGAGTGCCCGTGGCATTCTGCCAGGCTCTCTGCCAGAGACTTCCTGAGGACAGTCAGCCTTGGAGACACCTACAGTCAGTCCTGTCTCCACAAACTAGAGGCTTCCAGTTGTTTCTAGGGAGTCTGACGGGGGCAAGTCAGTGCTCATGTTACTAATGTAGGCTGAGGTTACCCCACAGTTGCTTCTCGTGTCAGTGTAAGATTGAAGCCAACAGAAAACAGAGCAGGCATTTCTACAAAGAGCCAGACCAACGAGACCCTAATGAAGAGTAAGCTGTCCAGTGCCCAGCAGGGTGCAAGGATGTGGCAATGCCTCAAAGGGGTCCCCTGAGAATCATGTGCATCCGAATCACCTGGGGAGCATGCTCCTGGGCCCCAGCCTCAATCTAGGAGTCAGGATATCTCAGGAGGATCCCCAAGTCTCTGGTGGCTCTGAGGCACACTCCTGGCTGCGAGTCCTGGGCACAGGCGAAGGCGAGGCAGCATGTGCTGAGAGCCTGCCCTGCTCCAGGTGCTGTTTCTGACACTCTTCACACTTAACCTCAATGACAACCCCAGGAAGCTGTGACCCTGAGCCCCACGTCCCCTGGGCCCCGCACTCACCCTGCAGTCCCCGCGCACACAGAGGCTGAAGGCATCCTTGTAGGAGCAGCGCGTCCCATCGTGCACCATGCGCTTCATGGACACCACCTCCCCCGTCTCCTTGGACTGGCAGTACAGGTGGCACCTCTCCTTGGCTGGAAGGGAGGCGGCCAGGTGTTGGCAAGGTGTGTTGGCTGCACCACTCACCCTCCTCCCCAAATTCACTCACGGGAAATTCCCAGGAGGGTCTTCTTAGGATTCACCCCACCCCCACCCGCTGCCTCCCCCACTCCCCCGGCAACGTGCCTGCCCTGAGTCAGGAAGGGGAAAGGGGCCAGGAGACTGCAACCTGCTTGGTGTCTCTGTCCTGGGGCCTTTGGTCCTGGGGTACTGGACCTTAGGAAGAGCTTTTCCCAGCTGAGCAGCCCTGGGTCTCAGGCCCCTGAAACCCCACCCGGAGACCTTCTTCAGTCAACCTTCTCTGAAACCCCAAATAAGGCCCGACGCCCACTGATTCAGCCTCAGGTGCCTGGCACCTTCCCTTATCCAAATTTCTCTCAGAAGTCACCAAAACACTGATTATTTAATGGCCATCTGTCCTGCCAGCTGCAGCCTGTCTTTGAGAGGCTCTGTACCCCTTTCTGAGGGGTGTGACATGCAGGGAATGATGGGGACAGCAGAGCCCCAGGCCACCCCTATGCCTCGGAGGAAGAGACTGCGTGTTTAAAATTCCATCCCGCGGGGAGGGGGACCCACATTGAACACTGTTATGCCCGAAGTCACCGGGCTTGTTTCAGCCCCTCCAAGCCCACCAGTGCCCTTTCATGTGTACAGCCCTTCGCGTCGTGCTTGCCCCCACTTGGAACTGAGTCCTGGCTGAGCGACAGCAGCCTAGCGGCCACCTGGCTCCCGGGCGAGGTCGGCCCAGCCCGGTCCCCACCGCCACCGCAGTGGCCTCCCCGCGCAAGTCTCAGCCACCAGGGGGCGGCAGCGGGAGCCTGGCCTCCACCCGCGCCCGCCCGCGCTGCAGCCCCGACCGGGCCGCGCCGGGGCTTCTCCGCGCCGGGTGTGGGCCCGGGCAGCCACACCGCCAGGGGCGCCCCGCTCACGCACGCCGCCCCGCGCCCCGGGCGCACGCCGCCCCCCACTCGGACGCTCACCGTCCCTGTGCTCGTGCGGCAGCCAGTGGTGCTGGGCCTCGCCGTGCTCGAAGTACAGGTCCCACTGGCGGCACTGCTCCTCGCGGAAGTCCGCCAGGCCGTCGGGGCAGTGCTGGGAGTTGCAGAGCTGGAAGTCGTAGCCGAGACCTGAGCAGGTGCGGCCCCCGTTGGCCGGGCTGCAGGAGACAGCAAAGGACTTGCAGCTTTGTGTCACCAAGAAGAGGCCCGCTTTCAGGGCGCCCCTTGTGGGCTTTGGGGAAAGCCTGAGTCTCAGGTGCGGGGAGGCAGCTCTGCTGAGTGAAGGGATCAGCCCTGCTCTGTCCCAGCCACAGGACCCGGACAGTCTCCCAACCTCCAGCCCTCAAAGCACCAAAGCACACAGGGCTGGCAATCTTCCCTCAGGGCCCTGTGGCAAGTTCGGGCCTGGACAGGTGCCTGACCCAGGTGGGACCTCAAAGAGCGATTCCGAAATAGTGGGACCCCGCTGCACAGGCTGTCCACCAGCGTGGGACACACAGTGGATGCTCTGTCCACCTTCTCCACCTCGGGGAATTTGGGCTGCTTTTCTGTAATTCCCTCACTGGCCCAGAAAGGACTAGCCCCACAGAAGAGGCTCCGGGCGTGGGTCCCTTAAAGTCAGAGGATGGGTGTGGCAGACCAGCACCTGGGAGGGGCTAGGGTGCCCCAGTGTTGCCATCTGCCAGGGGTGGCAAAGCCATGCAGAACCCCAGGCCCCATCTGAGACTGGAGCAAAAGCCATTTTCTGCATGCGACAAGGGGCAGTGAATGCTGTGGCAGCAAAGTAGAGAAGATGAGAAAGGAGCTGGCCTCCATGAGGCCCCTCACATGGTGCTGTGTTCTCAAGGGAGTCAGGGGAAATAGGATCTGAGAAATTTGTGGAGGACAAACCAGAGCTGCCCAAAGGGCTAGGAAGCTTATCATTGACATCTGGGCACAAGAAATTCAATCACATTTGAGAAAATTTTCAGTATGACAGGAGACTGAAAGAAAGGGCAACTGTAAGATTGACACCAGGGTCACCAATGGGACCACAATGACAACCGACAAGGTGTCATCAGGAAGGGGGCACAGGCTGGGCGCAGGTGTGGGGAGCCCTGGGCACTGAGGCACTGACCATGGGGGAGACACACAGGAAGGGCTGAGCGGTCACTGGAACCCCTGGACAGCCCATACAGGAGATGTACTGATTGGAATAGAAACCTATGTCACCCCAAAACAGGGTGTGAGCCTGAGATTTGGCGTGGGAGCGAGAAAGTGAGGAGCTGGAGGCTGGCTTGTTTGCAGCTTCTGGATCACAAGAGTGGGCAGTGAGGAGCACAGTGGGAATTCAATCCCGTAAGCGAGGTCCTGCGAGGGACTGTGTGCGGGTCCCCACACTTGTCCCAGAGTCGTGGGGAAAGCTGCGGACTAGCACAGGGAATAGTGACTAAAATGGGGCAGCATGAGATCCAGCAGTCATCACCTGGAGACTGAGTTTAAGGGGCGGCCCGTGGAGCCACTTGCATTGCTGACAAAGACTGTGTCTTGGAGCCTGAGCTTGGAAATGCTTGGGCACTGCCGCTGCGTGTCTCCCGCTGACGTGGGTGGGGCTGGTGTAAATAGTTAGCACAGCTCCACGGGGCCACATCCGCACTTGTCTGTCAGTCATTGATGCTGAGGGAATGCCGTCACTGGGCAGGGGTTGGCTACTCTCCGGGACTGACAGCTTTCATGAACAGATGGGCTCACAGGCTGTTCTGACAGCTCTGCTCCTGTCACTGCTGCCCCAGTCCCCTGCTGCCTTCAAGGAGGCTGGGCCGGCCGGTGGGCTAAAATCCCTAGAGTGCGCAGGCGAGGAGGGACAGAACGTGGACCTCGGCAGGGGAAGGTTGCAGCTGAGACTAGTCACGTTCATCGTGTGCTTGCTGCATGCCCAGCACTGTGACACAAGACAGGAATCCTACAGTCCTGGCCCAGCACCCAGGGTCTCTGCAGTTCTAACTTCCTATCTGGGAGATCTCATCCCGAGGCAAGTGCACTAGCCCCAGAGTGGCACTTTGAGCCCCCTTCCTGGCTGGGGCAGGGGCCTGAAGCCCAGGGCAGGAGGTGGTCAGAGGTGGGAGGAGAAGGCTCCAGGAGAGTGCGGGAAGCCGGCTCCAGGCACAGGTGCTCCCACAGGTGCTCCAGGTACGGCCTCTCCCACTGCCAGAGCCCAGGACACTGGTCCCTTCCGGACAACATGGACTTGACCCCTCTTTCCAGAGCTGGGACTGCTGAGCCTTTCTGGCTCCCTGGTGGCCAGCTCAGGGCACGGCCAGAGAAGATGCAGCAGCCTGGCTGAGCAGAGCACAGAGCCCACACACTCTGGATGGATCCTAGAGACCTGGGGGGCTTACATGTTGGGGTCACAGGCTTCTCTGAGAAGATGATGTAAACCTAGTGACCTGCTCCCTCAGAAAAACGCACATGTGCAGAAAGTCATGTATAATTCCTGCTGAGGCCATGGTGGGGCCCACAGAAGGGTGATGAGCCTGGGCCTTAGGTTTAGGATTTAGGGCCCTCACCCAAATATCTAAGGGGCCCAGGTGGGTGGAGGTGAGTGACGAGGGCTGGGTGGGGCTGCCCGCCCAGGAGGCAGCCTGAGTTGCCCACAAGGCTGTACGTGGGCCTGGCATTGCTGTGGTGCCCAATTTGGAAGCTGGAAATCTGGTTTGTTATTTATGTAAAATTCCAGATTTTTAATATTTTCAAGTAAATCAAAAATCTTTAAAACACTGGACAGGTCAAAGAAAGACAAAAGCTACATGTCTCCTGGCAGCCGAGGGGCCTTTAAGGGGCAGGTGAAAGTTCAGTGAGCTGGCATCTGTGGGGACTGCTTCCTGCACGCCGCCCCCCTTCACAGTACTGTACCTGCACCCACAATGAGCCCACAGGCTGCCTGAGCCCTGGAGGCTCACTGACCCGCCCTCAGCACATGGGGCCACAGGGCCTCAGGGCCCAGGCACTCTGGCTCCACACCCCCCTTCGTGGGCACTGCACTGGGTGAGGCGCAGGCCGGGGGTTCAGGCAGAAGTGACCTGGGCGTGAATAGGGAAGTGGCTATGGGCCGAGGAGGGGCCATGCACCACAGAGATTTTTATAAGGTGGGTGAGTTGGGGGTGGAATGAGAATGACAGGGAGCGGGTAGAGAGGACAGCACAGCAGGCTACATGCCTGGGAAACAGGAGGGGGGGCATGGTTGGAGGTGGGAGTCTGGTGGGCATAGGCTGTCTCTTCCTTGGGCTGCTGGGCACAGGTGGCATGTTGCTGACCCCTTTGGCTCATTGCAAACAGCTGCTCCCCTGCTCAGGCTCCTGGCATCTGAGGACCCAAGCCAGCCTTCCTCCTCCTCATTCCCAATTCCTGGTCTCTGTTCCACCTTCTATTCTGGATGCCTTCGACTGAAAAGGGCCGAGTAAGCCAGTGTCTAGAGGAGGGTGCAGGCCAAGTGGAGAATGGCCCCAGGTTAGCAGGTCAGGAGACCAAGTTTCCAGGTCTCCAGGGCTGGCTCTGTCCCCAGCAGGCTGTGTGACCTGGGCCATGAGCCTCCTTCCCTTGCTGAGACTCAGCTTCCTCCCAAGGAGGGGGGAGGGGAGCAGAGCTGCCGGTCCTGGCGATCTCTCCAGAACTGGTGTGCAGGCACAGGGGCTTTGCTGGATAGCCTTGCAGGATAGCGAGAGGTCTTAGGGACAACAGCTGCCATCTAGGAAGACTGAGCAACATCATGGCCAACTCACTGTGGGTTGTCACACTGGCGGGTCCTGAACTTAACGCCTGTGCCACAGGTACGTGAGCAGGAGCCGAATGGACTCCAGGCACCCCAGTTGCCGTCGCGTTTGAGGATGTCAGGTGTCAGCCAGATGCAATGTCCTTTAAAGCAGTGCTGAAAGACAGAAGGTCACTTCCTTGACCCAACACTTGCATGTCCCCCACCCCTTTCATACTGCAGTGTCTATGAGCACTGCCTGGGCCTGGAGGCACAGGGAGAGGAGGCTCTCCTCATCCCTAGAAGCTCCAAGCCCCTTTGCAGTCCTAGTGAGGTGCTGGCCTACCCAGCTCCCCCTGACCACCGCCCTGGCCTCCCACCATCTTCTGCGCCCTGCCCAGCTACGCTGTTACCCCAGCCTGTCCCACACCATGTCGCCAGGGTGAAGCCACCGGAGTGCCCACACAGGGGACACTCAAAAAGATGCAAGTGGCACATCAAGCCAATGACTCCAGATATATATATATATATAAGATCTACTGGTTTAAGAAAAAAAGAAAGGAAAAAAAAAAAAACGGCCAATTTAAAGAAAGCGTGGAAATGAAGGCCAGGCGGTACGCTGATGTGCTAAGAGTTCACAAATATGGTAGGTAGAACCCCGAAGGGCAGGGAACCCAAGTCTACAGTGTGAATCTGATCACACGGCTCCCCTTTCTCCCCCAGGGGCCTATACGATTTAGGGGCCCATTTTCAGTGGATTGTCAAATTAAAAATACTAAATTAGGCATAAAATGGAATCTTGATTTAGAATAAGAAAATACATCACAAAACATTAAAAATTTAAAAGTTCACCAATGCCACAATCAACCAAACGCAGAAAACAATGATTGTTTTCAAATTAATTGACACCAATTTTCCTGCAAGTCTTACTACATACTCTTTCATCTCCTCCTCATGTGACAATAACTGTTTAGTGTTGTTTTCCATAGAGAGAATGGAAGATCGTGCAATCATTCCTCAGCGAACTTTCTCTGTAAGGGCCAGACAGGCCTTGTGAGCTACGTGAGTTCTGTTGCCGCTACTCAGCTCCACCGCTGGGGCATGAACGCGGCTAGGGACAACACGTACATGCAGGTAGATGACTGTTGCAATAAAACTTAGTTTACAAAAACACACAGTAAATGGAAACTTCTAAAGTACAGTGTAAGAAGCCTGGTGAACTCTCTCCTCAGGTATGGCCGGCCACAAACATTGGACCCAAGTAGCCCCTTCCCCAGCTCGCGTGTACAGCAGAGGTTCCATGCTGAAAGGGGCAAACCAAGGAAACTAGGGTTACCATCCCCACCCAGTGACTGTCTTGTAGACCAGGAGTGAGACACCCTTCCCCTAGCTCCAGTGCAGTGGTGCCGTGGTCTTCCCAAGGGGGGAAAGTGGAACTGAGAGCTCCATCATTCTCCCTACGGGAACTGACTTTATTTGGAAAAGGGCATGAGGAGATTCATGCCTAAGGGCACTGTAAAGAAAAAAAACCTGGGTACAAATTTTGATAGTGAGCAATTAAGAAGATCAGTAGCTCAGTGATACTACTAGCAGCAAACAAAATGGTACACCAAATAGAACTATAACTGAAAACCAGGAAAAAGGTAGGCAGCTAAGAGCTCTCCTAGGCTCCGAGTCAGCCCCAAAGACTGGCAACACTTCCTCTGTGAGGGGTCCAGAATTTAATGGAGTCATATTGTAGACCCGAGGGCATTATCAGAAACAACGCAGCAATCAGAAAGCAGCTAGTGAAATCTGACAGTTGGGTAGGATACCAATAGAGGCAGAACGGCCAGAAGCTTAGTGGAGAGATCGGAGAAGGAGACAAAGAAAGCCCGGCTAACCCCTCCTTGTTCTGCAGGGACGGGTGCTTGTGAGATCCCAGTGACCATCTGCATGCTTAAGGCTGTGAGCTCTGAGGGGCAGCAGCAGCAGCACACTGCAAGGCTAATACGATTTATTCAAACAGTCAAGCCAAGTCACTAAACAAGTAAGCAAACGACAGCATGACAAAAACGTTCAGAGTTTCTTCAATGTATTATCCAAAATATCCAGTTTCAACAAAAATTTCTGAGACGTGAAAAGAAACAGGAAAAGGTGACCCATACACAGGAAAACAAGCAGGCTCAGAAAGTACCTCTGAGGAGGCCCAGATGTTGGACTTAATAGACAAAGATTTCAGAGCAAAAAGAAAAATATAACACAGGAACTTGAAATACAGATCAACAGAAATTATGCAATCTGAAGAGCAGAGAGGAAAAAGAATACGGAAAAGTGAACAGAACCTCTGAGAAACGTGGGAGACCAAGTCCACTGAGATGTACGTAGTAGAGGTGCCAGAGTTGTGGTACAACTCTGTGAACAGACCGAAAACCACTGAATTGGCCCCTTTGCATGAGTGAATTTAAATGTGAATCACATGTTAATAGAGCTCAGGGAGATAACAAGAACAGGTGGCCGGTGGGATTGGTCTGTGTGCTTGCCCACCCATGCCCAAGCATGCTGGGAACATTTATTTTTTATTATCGACCATTTAGAGAAGTTATTGGTGGTGTCATGTGAGCATTGACAATAATCAAATTTGGAGAAACTACCATCCATTTTGCTTACTGATGTGGATTTTAGGACATTTCATGTTTTCTTGGTCAGAGCCTGATTTTAAATGCTTATAGGATCCTCAATACTCAGCAATTATTGCTGTCGATGTTCTTATTGTAGGGCAATACTCTGAGCTTCATGTTGTCTTTGAGGTCAACATTTAAGTCAAATCAGAAAGAAATTCAAAGGCTTCTCCAAGGTGTTCACCGGGTCCACTCCCCTTCATGAATTTGATTGCCAAGCGTTTCAAGTGCCTGCTACCTCTCTTGGATATTTATCTCTTCCTGCTAGTAAATGGCTGCTTTTGGTTTGGTTTAAAACTTTTTTTTGTATTAATAATTACATTTTTGAAGTCAGAATTATTTCTATTGATTTCCCTCCTCATTTTTCCCCTTCAGAGTTAAAAACAGTGTCTTTTAAAAATTAACTTTAAAAATATTTTTATACTTTATTTATTTAGACTTTCAATATTATTTTATATTAGTTTCAGGTGTACAGCATAGTGGTTAGACATTTGCATAATTTAAGAAGTGATCCCCCTGACTCGTACCCACCTGGCACTACACATAGTTATTACCATATTATTGACTATATTCCCTGTGCTGTACTTTACATCCTCATGTCCAACATGACTATTGTAACTACCAATTTGTACTTACTCATCCCGTCACCTGCCCACCAACCCCTCCCATCTATCACACCATAGAGTACCCATCTGACACCACACACAGTTATTACATCATTGACTGTATTCCTTATGCTGTCCCCATGACTACTGTGTAACAACCACTTTGTACTTCTTAATCCCTTCTCCTTTTCCAATGACTCCCAAGCCCCCATCTGGCAATCATCAAAATAGTCCTTGTATCTATGAGTTTGTTTTATTTTGTTCTTTGGTTCCATATATAAGCAAAATCACAGTGCATCTGTCTTTTTCTGTGTGACATACTCCACTCAGCACAATACCCTGCAGGTCCATCCATGCTGCTGTAGATGGCAAGAACCTACTCCCATCTATGGACGAGCAATATTCCATCGTATACGTGTACCACCTCTTCTTTATCCATTCATCCACCGACAGATGCCCGGGCTGCCTCCATATCATGGCCATTGCAAACAATGCTGCAATGAACATGTGGATGCACATGTCCCCTCAAAGTAGGGTTTTGGGTTTCTTCAGATAAATACTCAAAAGTGTAATTAATGAGTCCTTCTTTGCCTCTTGTTATAGCCTTTTTTAAAAGTCTATTTTGTTTGGCAAGCACTACCACAGTTTTTTGTTTGTTTGTTTGTTTCCATTTTCATGAAATATCTTTTACCCATTCCTTTACTTTCAGTCTATGTGAGCTTTTCAGTCTGAAGTGAGTCTCTTGTAGGCAGCGTTTCTAAGGGTCTTGTTTTCTTATCTGTTCAGCCATGCTATCTTTTGATTGTAGCATTTAATCTATTTATATGGAAAGTAATTGTTGATAGATATGTAGCTATTGCCATTTTATGATTTTTGTTTTTTATCTTTCTTTTTTTCTTTTCACCAGAAAGAAGTCCCTCAAAGATTTCTTATAATACAGGTTTGGTGGTGATGAACTCCTTTACTTTTCCTTGTCTGGGAAGCTCTCTATCTGTCCTTTGATTCTAAATAATAGCTTTGCTGGGTAGACTAATCTTGGTTGTAGGTTCTTGCTTTTCATTACTTTGAATATTTCCTGCCAATCCCTTCTGGCCTGAAAAGTTTCTGTTGAAAAATCAGCTGATAGTATTATGGGAACTCCCTTGTAGGTAACCAACTGTTCTTCTCTTGCTGCTTTTAAGATTCTCTCTTTGTCTTTAATCTTTGGAATTTTAATTATGATCTGTCTTGGTGTGGGCCTCTTTGAGTTCATCTTATTTGAGACTCTTTTTGCTTCCTGGGCATTTCCCTCACCAGGTTAGGGAAGTTTTCAGTCACTATTTCTTCAAATAGGTTTTCAATTCCTTGCTGTTTCTCTTCTCCTCCTGGTACCCCTATGATGTGAATGTTGGTATACTAGATGTTGCCCCAGAAGTCCCTTAAACTATCCTCTTATTTTTTTTTAGATTCTTTTTTCTTTTTGCTGTTCTGATTGGGTGTTTTCTGGTATCTTATTTTCTAAGTCACTGGTTCGATCCTCTGCTTCATCTAATCTATTGTTGATTCCCTCTAATGTAGTCTTCATTTCAGTTATTGTAGTCTTTATTTCTGACTGGTTCTTTTTTATGTTTTCTATCTCAATTTTTATATTTTCTTTCTCTTTCTTGAAGTTCTTCCTGGGATCACTGAGCATTCTTATAACTAGTGTTTGGAACTTTGCATTTGGTAGGTTGCTTGTCGCCATTCTGTTTAGCTCTTTTTCTGGAACTTTGTTCTATTCTTTTATTTGGGACATGTTTCTTTG
Organism: Lyroderma lyra; assembly: GCA_004026885.1. NCBI lineage: Eukaryota > Metazoa > Chordata > Mammalia > Chiroptera > Megadermatidae > Lyroderma > Lyroderma lyra. The sequence continues at coordinate 47,396 of PVJL010006114.1, forward strand.
TCACCCCATTTTGGTTGCCTCTGTGTTTGTTTCTATGTTATCAGGTAGGGCTGCTATGCCTCAAGGTCTTAGTAGAGTGGCCTTATGTAGTAGGTGTCCTGTGGGATCCAGTTGCGAAGTCTCCCTTGTCACCAGATCCAGGTGCTCCCGGTGTGTCCTTGTGTGGATTTTGTGTGCCTTTCTGGTGTAGTTGAGCCTTGGTTGCTGTTTGCATGTCAATGGATGGGACTGATCCTCAGGCTGATTGGTTGTGAGAACCAGCCATGACTAAAGTGGAGGACCTGTTTTGCAGGGGCTGATCCTACAGAGCAGGATTCACTTTAGCAGGGCTCTGGTGCCTGCTCTGTCTGCCCTTTGGGTGTTTCATCCTAGGAGCTAGCTGCTCTGGCGTGGTCCAAAGCTGGCCACCAAGCACTCCAGCCCTGGGAGGTGACCTTCTGCAAGACAAGTTTAGCTGCAGTCTGTGCCCTGCCCAAAGCCACCTGCTATGAATCACAAAGCAATCCACAGATGGCCACCACCTGCACTGAGTTTGGAGGTGCCGCAAGAGGCCGAGTCACAAATTGAGGCCAGCTGCCACTATAGGACACACTGAAGCCAGATGCTGCTTGTTTGGGTTTTGCGAACCTTTGAGAGATTTTATGAAAGTCCGAAGCATGAGCTAAGAGAGGTTGTGTGGAAATGCTACTGGAAGTGGCTTGAGTGTGCCTAAAAGTTGGGTGGGGTGGGGTGTCAGGGAATTACTAGGGCAGGGCAGTTGAAAGGTGATAGGCAGTTTGTTGGAGACTCATATATGGTGTCTGCCTGCATCTGTACACAGGGAGGGGGAGGGATTAGCAAAGAAACAATGTCTTCTGTCAGCTCCTCAGTCCAGGAGAAAGCTGCCCCTCCAGCTTTCACCCTAAAGCCAGACAATTCAGTTCCTCCCCGTATGTCTCTGGCGCCTTTTGAGCTGCTGCCCCAGTGCTGGAGCTCAGAGCAAGTGAGTGTATCTGTGAGTAAGTCCAGGCATGGGTCTTTTAAGAGGAATGCCTGGGACGGCAGTCATTCTAGTCTCACTTAGCCACAATCTCTGCTGGTTTTCAGAGCTAGGAGTTATAGGGATTTCTCTCTCTGGCACTGGGGAGAGAACACTGGCATGGGGAACCTGGTGTGGGGTTGGGACTCCTTGCTCCTCCAGGAGGGTCCTGAGATATCCCTGCCGATTTTTAATGGGCGCAAGCAGTTGTGGGACCAGCTCATTCTGTGTCTCTGCCCCTCCTACCAGTCTCAAGGTGGCTTCCTCTGTATGTCTGTAGTTTTAGGGCTTTGGTTCAGAAAGACTTCAGGCGATTCTCAGTCATGGTTGTTCTGTAGTTTAGTTATAAATGTTGTGGTTCTGAGAGGAGGTGAGCATAGCATTTACCTACTCTGTTATCATGACCAGAAATCTCTCTTTATTCATTTTTAAAACTTTTATTTAGTTTCCATTAATTTTATCTGAATTTTCTTTAATAAATAAATTTAAAAATGATAAAAGAAGGTACCTTTATACACATATCCAAATCAGAAGCCTGTAGTTTCTCCCTTATTTTATGAAATCATTCCAAAATGACTCTCAAAATTGCAGTTAAACTGGTGTATTAAAGCTTTATCAACATTTTGAATAAATGTTTTGCGTCCCTTTTGCATTCAGGTTTCCCTTATTTTTTGTAATAAATATGTATGTCTGAAATTTTGAACAACTTTCAGACAAGACTATATTTATTCACTTAGCCTTTCTAGAGAAATATCCAAGTTTGGTCTGTGTTAAAAGTGTCCCATCTACAAGACAAACTCCACCTCCCCCAAACATAAGCTATTGCAAATATAGAAGCCATCACAGCCTCAGGTATAGTTGAGGGAACTTTTCTCCACTGATTTCAGGAGAATGGGCTGCAGACAGCATGTATTGTGCAACAGCCATGAGTAAGTGGCAGTAGGAGTTTTTCTGGAAGTTATTCTAACACCTGGACACATACAGTAATTTAACTACAAATGAGAGATACTGAGAACCATGCAAATAAGCCAAAAAATATATCCCAAATCCAATTTCTCCTTAGCCAAAGCCACAAGACACCCATAGCAGCTCTCATGCTAACCAACACCAAAAGTTTATCAGGGGAACGTAGAGTGACAAGAAAAGTGATCTTAATTGATTATGTTTGAAAAATCTTACTTTTGTCAAATTTATGAAAACATATGACCACATGAACATATTGTGAGGTCCCTCCCAAGACCCTGAAAGGAACCCAAGCAAGTGAGGAGCCCCAAAGCTGACACATCATAAGCTTCAGGTAAATTCAGCTCTGCCCAGCTCTCAGACCTTCTGTACAGCCACCTTCTGTACAGCCACCTTCTGTACAGCCACCTTCTGTACAGCCACCTTCTCCCCCACCCCATGCCACAAGATGAACGCTAGGTTCTTGGCCTGGCTTGCCCTCCCAGCACACCAGACACTGAATGGACTGTGACTTCTTTCCTCCCTGCCTCTGTGCATGCCTCTGCTCAGAAGGCTCCATGTTCTTCCCTTCCCATAGTGCAGTGGACACTGTGAAGAGCCCTCCTGCAGGACCAAGGCTCTTACTCCCCCAGCTGCAATTGTGTTGGTTGCCGGTGGCTGACAGTTGAGTCATTCTCTAGGAAATGCCCTCAGCCAGAGAACTGCCTAGCTCAGGGTCATTCCTCTCCTGAGACAGCCATAGGCAATGACTAGTCAAAGTTGGGGACAACCCTGAAAGGTCAGCCCAGCCCAGAGCTCCTGCTGGGGTCACTAGAGTAGCAGGTTGTGACCACATGGCTGTTTAATGCCTCATTTTCCCACATGTGTTGATTCTCACTCTCTCCAGGAAAGGACCTACAATCCCATCTCTGTCTCAGAGCCCATTTTCAAAGAGCTGTGTGCCCATCTCCATGTTTGAGATGCTCCTACACACCCCTCCTGGGTCCATCTCTCAGGCAGGCTCTTCCTTGCCTCCCTGCCTTTAAGCACATCTCTGTTTGGGAGACCATCTTGCCTCTTCCTTCCTGACACAGGCCTCTCATACCAGGCCTGCCGTGTACCAGGCTGAGCCCACGAGGGTGCTGCAGAGGCTGCCACTCTCTGGGTCCTCCTCCCCAGGCTCTGGGAAAGTGACCAAGGATTCCACCACTATCTGGCTGGACACCTGGTGGGCAAGCACAGTCACAAACCATTTGGGGTCAGGCGGGCCTGGCTGCTGGCCACCAATGATGCTGGTCATGTCCTTCCTGGGCCACAGTTACTCTACCTTTCACCCCGAAGTGTCCCTCACTCAACCATGGGAAAGAAGAGCAGGAAAGGCCCCACAGAAATGCTGGCTGGTGTTCCCCTCAGCTGGTGAAGCAAGGTGGGGCTGGCAGGCCAGGAAGAGGGCCCAGGTAAGGATGCAGGCTAACTGTGTGTGTCATCCCAAAATTCCTATGTGGAAGACTAATCCCCAGTGTGATGGTATGAGAAAGTGGGGCCTTTGGAAGGTGATTAGGCCATGAGGGTAAAGCCCTCATAAATGGCATTAGTGCCTTTATGAGAAGCCATAAGAGAGATGATTTTTCTCTCTCCAAAGTGTGAGGGCACAGAGAGAAGATGGCAGTCTGCTGCCCTCGTCTGAACCGGAGCACCAGCCTCCAGAGCTGCGAGGGAAAACGTAGGTGGGTTTCAGCCCCCAGTCTGTGGCACTTTTGCTGTAGAGCCTCGATTGACTGGGATGGGGAGTAAGCAAGTGTTCCCAGCACCTCTGAAGGCTGTGACTGGGGCCCAGCCTCTGAGTTGTTGGTAGCCATGGGAACCAAGGGCTAGGATGATGTAGGAGACACACAGTGGTCCCCCTGTCCCCACTGGACAAATTGGTCCGTGGTCTGTGAATGAGGAGCTGGGCACCAGATAACTCAGGACATCCCACAGTCCCACAGTGGATGGATCACCCTCCCTGTAGACCTGGGTCCAAACACACAGAGGCAAGCAGTATAGATGCATTGAGGAAACTATGAAAACAAAGCAAAACAGAAAGGAAAATCACACTAATTCCACTACAGGGAAGATGCACCTCACTCCCCGCAAAAAAAGTTTTGTCTGTTTCCTCCTGGACACCTGTGAGTGTTTAGTGGAGTACAATGACCCTGCATGAACAATTTTACACTTTGATATCTTAATGTTATTATAAAAGAAACATGTTGAATATTATTAAAATGCTACATAACATGTTTCAATGCTTACAAATATTTCATCCAGTAGAAGGACTTAAACATTTAAAAGCACAAAGTCATGTGTCCTGAGTGAATGTGGAGGACAGACATAGCCAGGGCAGCCTCATGGGTTAAGTACCCAGGAGTGCATGGGTGCACCCAGGCAGGGCTGGGAATGCTGCCTGGTGGGTCTGAAAGCCTGAGAGGCACAGACACACTGTTCTGTTTCAGAAAGTGCACCATTAGCATTTCTGAACTGCTGAGGTCTTGGGTTTCTCTCCTTCACCCACTTGCATGGCCCCAGTGGGTACCATGTGCCAGGAGCCTGGGAGGTGAGGTTAAGCAAGTTGGGCACTTAGGTGACTTGCCTGAGAGGGAAAGCATGGCTCAAGGTCACATGGTAAGAAATGAGGGACCCAGGACTTGAATTCCCATCTCCAGACCCTGGGCTGTTCCTGCCACTATGCCTGTCTGCCAATTCTCAGTTGTGCAGTAAACATGAGCACAACACAGGAGCATCATGGGGCCTTGGCACTAGGCACACATCTCTGAAACAGTTCTAGGAAGTTCATGAAAAGTTAGGGTGGGTGTTTCCTCTTCAAGATGCTGCCTGTGAATGCAAGAACACATGGAGGACTCTTTCTGCCAAGACACACTGAGGCAGGAGCCATTTTAGACCCAGCTGGGCTGGCACCCTGCCTGCCTCCCTGACCCTGGGAGCCCACCAGCTGGTGAGCCCACCAGCCTGGCCTGTGGGATGCAGCCACCTGGGAGAACCACCTGTGCTTGGCCTGGCCCTGCCTCCAGGGTGTCCAAGAATAGGCTATGTGGCCACAGGGCATGCCCGTCTGAGAGCAGAGCTGAGTCCCATCTCCAGCACCTTGGACAGGGCAGGACACATGGAAGACACAGGAAGTGCTGCCTAGTTCAGCCAGTCCTTCCCTCTCTCCCACCATCACTACCTCCCAGGCAGCCACGTGTGTCACAGTGTCTTTTATTTTCTGGATTCTGACTGCTGTGACATCTGGGGCCTTGCTGACTCTGGAGGGACTGCCCCTCCCAGAGTCAGCCAATTCCAAGAGATAATGATCTAACTCAGCGGTTCTCCACCTGTGGGCCGTGACCCCTTTGGGGGTCGAACGACCCTTTCACAGGGGTCACCTAAGACCATTGGAAAGCACGTATCAGATATTTACATTATTATTCATAACAGCAAAATGACAGTTATGAAGTAGCAACAAAAATAATTTTATGGGGGTCACTACCACACGAGGAACTGTATTAAAGGGTCACAACCCTTAGGCCTTAGGAAGGTTGAGAACCACTGAGCTAACCTGAGAGCATGTCTTTCATATGCAAACCACCTAATCCATAATCTCCGCCCCATCCATTTCCCCTGTGGGCTCTCACACTTGGGGCCACTGGCCCTAATCATCCAGACACAGGTGCCAGAGGACTAGGGCAGCCCCCAGGCCCCAGAGCCTAATGAAATCTCTCACCCTGGCCAATGCTACGCCTGCTTACTGACCTCACCTGTTTCTTCCTATGAAGCCACAGCTCCCCCTCCCTCTGCCTCCTGACCCACCCTGTTGCTTCCAGGTGTCCCCCCACCCTTCCTGTGGTGTGGTAGGGCTAGGACTGCGACCCTCCTTTTGGGATTTGTGAGGAACAAACTCTCTCCTCAGTGGCCATTGGCTCCTGACCTGTTGGGCTCCACTCTACCGGAAGTTTTATACTAATACACTAATTTTCAAACACTGTGCTCCTCTCACCTGCCCTCCCCAGCCATCCTGTCCTTACTCCCATCCAGCATAGTCCCCACACCTGGAGTGCTGACTTCTCTCTACATTTCGGCTTCAGCCAGGGTCACTGAATGGAGCCTCCCCGAGCTCCCTGACAGGCTGCTCTGCATCCCTGTCCTCACCACCATGTTACCACTGTCCCTTCACATTCATGGCCAACCCCGCCTCCCCACCCTGGCCCCCCACTTCAGATGGCAGGTTTGAAGGAGGTGGAGCAGGCCTGACACATTGAATGAATTAGCAAATGAAGGAGATAGATGAATATGGAGCTGAGGGGCATGGAGCTTCCTCAATTTAATCCTCAGGTCCATTGACCACTTCCGTGTCCAAGGGCAACATGTCATCTCTCCCCTGTCAGCCATAACTGCCTACTCAAAACTTGATTCCATGAGAAAGTCTCACATGCACTGGCCATGGAGTTTAAGCACCCTGATTTCACCACCTCATCTTACTGAGGCACAAGGTCTGAACCCCAAAGGTGCTGCCAACATCCCTGCCTCCCTGGCCCCACACGAGTGAGCCATGAAACTAAAAGGCTCATATATGCTCTGCTCCTTCTCACCAGGCCACCTATACACAGAGAAAAGAGATCCCAGGCTGTGACCCTGCTGGGGGACCCAGGGGCCAAGAAGGATGAAGAGGGACAACTGAGCTCAGCACAGTCACAGATGATCTGTCGTTTCTGCAACCTGGCTAGACTTTACCTGCTGCTTCCTCCCTACTTCCCCCTCTCCTTGCCCTTGGAGCTTTTCTTGCAGGAAAAGGGGAGGTAAGGGATGACTACTTTCCAAATATAAAAGTAAGTAAGGCATTAAAACTTGCAAGCATGCACAGGTGGAGGTTTCTGATAGGCCCCGAGCAGGTGCCTTCCCCTCTCCTCTCTCACTTTGCCCTTCCATCCGCCCCCCCTCCCCCAACACACCATGAATTCCTGCCTTAGGATAGTTTTCAACCTGTGCTTTTGTGAGCCACGGCTGGCTGAGCTGAGCCGCAGCTCTGCCCCCTCAGTCAGCACAGTGCTGTTTTTTAATACAAAAATGGCCATTGTATTGACTGGGCTAAATAAACAAAGGGTTCTATCACCAAAAAAGAGGGACGAACCATAGCTGGGTCAGTGGTTTCCGTGAGGGAGAGGCACTTGGGCCACATCTGCCCTTCTTCCTCACCAGACCCCTACCCCGCCCCCCACAAGAGAAGGGGCCAATCATCTGGTGGGTGCAGGCATTCTTTGACCCACGTTCTCCCAGTGGCCAGGTTCCCATGGGTGAAGGCCAGCCGCATTCCCCAGATGAGCAAGCACGCCTGCCTCCTGCTCTATCCATCTTCTCTCTGCTCAGGTGGGCTGGGAGGGCAGCCTAGGGTAGGAAGCCATGCTAAGCAAGTACCATCTTCCAGCTTATAGGGTACTAAGCCCTGCACTGGAGTTACGACAAATGCTTCGAGGTCCTGTTGCCTTCGTTGAGCCCTGTGGGGACTTCGTGGTTTGTTCTGGCATTACCAGGTTGCTGGTGTTTTACTACTAATGTCCCATCTCCAACGTTTAACAGTGCATTAAATCTAGGGGCACAGCTGAATCACCGGGGCACCTCTTCCAAATATCAATTCCCAGGTCTTCAAACAAAACATGCCCATGAATGTCCATGGCAGCACAATGGAGCAAGACAATGGAGTCCATCCAGACAGTGGGGTATTACCACAAACGGGGAAGAAGCAGACACGATGCCCGCCCCACACAGAGGAACCTTGGAATCGTTATGCTGAGTGAAAGAAGCGGCACACAGAAGGCCGTAACCATGTGATGCCAGTTACAGGAATTTCCGGAATAGGCAAACCCATAGGGTCTGAACAATTAGTGCTTGCCTGCGGCTGGAGACAGGGAGGGAGTGGGGGGGGTCACTATTTATGGCGTCTCCCTTTGCGGTGATGAAAAAGTTCTGGAACTATACAGAGGTGATGGATCACAACATCGTGAATGCACTAAATGCCACTTAATTGTACACTTTAAAGTGGTTAAAACGGTGGATTGTATGCTACGTGGATTTCACCGTAATGGAAAAACAAAAACAATTCCTGATCCTCATCCTAAACCGCAATCTTCAGCGGTGGGCCTGGGGATCTGCAGCTTTAAGAAGTTCCTCCAGGGACTAAATACAATTAAGCAGAATTTAAGACCGGAGGAACCTCCAGCCCATACGACGTGGGGACTTTCCAGGCCTGGCGCTGAGGGACTTGAGACGGCGTCCATGCCCCTCCTCCATACAGCTGCGGGGGGTCTGGGGGTCTGGGCTACACACCCTTCTCGGGCTGAGCTCTGGTGGGCCCGGACCCAGGCTCAGGCTTATTTGCATAAGCCAGCCCCCTAGCAAGTGATTGGTCGAGGAGTGGGCGTGAGACTTGTTCGGAGCCCGTGAGACTCAGGCGCAGACTTAGGGGAGCATGGACTGGGAGGCTGAAGCCCTTCTTTCTGCAGATGGGCTGGCGAAGTGGGGAGGGGGCCTGGCAGGATGGCAGATGCTGGTGGGGAGCCATGGAGCAACCTTCAGGGACAAGTCAGCCCCCCAGGGGGCGAACTCTGAGGTCCCGGGGTGAAGTGGCTAAGCCTGATGCTAGGGACCCAGGGGCCACCAGATCCCTGGCCTCAAGGTGAGGTGACCCACAGTGTTCACACGTGATGGAAGGCCCCTGAACTCCCAAACTGCCTTAGAGAGGAAGGGGTTCCTGAGGTGGGGGATCGAAGCACAGTGATGAGCTCTGAGACATCAGGTTTGTTTCAACAGAAGAAACTGGGAAGCACAAGGGCCACGAAGCTGGGGAATGTCACCTGTGGAAGGCTATTAGAAAGGAGGCAGAAGAAGGCTGAGGGAGGGCCCCACCCCACAGGCACTGAAGGGAGTGTCCCGAGATCTGAGGGTGTCAGGGCTGGTCCTCTGCCCTCACTCACCTTGCCAGGCGCACATATGGTCCCGTCCAGTGGGGGGCCCTTCTTGGTCTTGCAAAAGTAGGGGTTGTCAGGGTGGCTGCACCACAGCTGCTTGCAGGGGTCAAAGGTCCGGAACTGGAAGAGAGCACCAACAGCTGCCCAGGCGCCTCCCACTGTGGGGACTCTCTAGGGATGCCGTCCTGTCCTCCAGAGTCCTGTTGGACAGCTGTGAAGCAGGCACGGCGGGGCTGCCTATGACCCTGTGTGGCCAGTGGGTGCCCTGAGCTCCGTGTGATGCTGGGGCCATGAGAATGTCAAATGTACAGCACAGGGATACTTTGAGACCCTGTGGGCTACTGGGCCTCCCTGGCCTCCTGCCCTTGGCGGCTGTACCGCTCATGGGCCCTGGACAGACAACTAGGAGCCAGTATGCCTGGCATAAGGCCTGGGTGGCCATCCCTGTGGCCCAGGCAGGAGTGACTGATGGCCAAGAAGGGCTGTCACTAGAGGGCCCTAAGGGGACCTGCTGTACTATGGACTCCACCTCTTGAATCTCTCCTGAAGCCCTTCCTTCTTCTCCACCAGGCCCTGCCTTTGCTCCAGACTTGGCCTTGGACCTCTGAACCTCACAGTCACCTCTTTCCTGATCTTTCTGCTTTCTATGCTGATAGCCCGTCCTCCAGGACGTCCCTGAGGAATACAGCTGACACTGAGACCTGGCCATGCTACACCACTCTTCAGCCTTCCCAGAGCTGCCCATCACCCACCCCATTCCTTAAGCTGTCATGCAAGTGGTCAGACAGCCTGCGTCAGCATAGAGATGCATCACTTGCTTGCTGTGTGGCCTTAGGCAGTTTACCTAACCTCTCTGGGGCTCAATTTCCTCATCTGCAACATGGGGATACTTTGCTTACTTCCTACATGCAGGTTTGAGCATTGAGTCAGACACCAAGAGGCATTAAAGCTCTTGCCACACTGCGTCACACAGGATGAGCCTGGATCAGCAGATATACTCAGCGTTCCTGCTGATGGCTCTGTTCTGGCACTCAACCCTAGAGAAGAGCTGGCTGCTCGTCTGCTGTGTTCCATCCCCCCTTGGCCTTTGTACCTGTGATTCCTGCCTTCTAGAATGCCCTCTCCTGCGCCTCAGCCTTTACACCTCAGTTCCTTCTAAGGAAGCCCTCCTGAACTCTGCAGGCCACATGGGGGCCTCACCAGGCCCCCACCATTCCTTGCTAATCCCCAGGTCACAGCCCTTGTCGGCTGTGTACTCCCTGCCCAGGACCAAGTGTAGACTGGCCAGGTGGGCACTGGGTGTGACTGGGCGAGGAGCAGTGGGTGCAGAGGGAGAAGCTGCCACTCTGGAGGGCTGTCCCATGTGCCCCCAGAGGTTCTGGCTCTGACACTCACCGCCGTGCACATCATGTAGCCCAGACCGAAGTCGAAACGGCACTGCTCGTTCATGGAGTAGTGCAGCCCAGGCAGCTGGGGCAGTGCCGGCCAGTCGTGGGCAAAGGGGTCGTCTCGCAGGCAGTCGTAGGAGCTGTGAGGGTACACATGGGCACCGCAAGCTGCCTTCAGTGGGACTGGCCATCCAGCCCATGAGGCAGCCCAGCCCCCTTCTGGAGCCGTGGTACCGGGCCTGTTTTCACACTCCAGCTCTCGGCTGTGCTGCCTCAGTTTCCCTAATGTGTCTTTGCTCCTTGGTGTAAACTGGCCCAGATCCCAGGTGTCCATTACAGGTGCCCTCAATAGTGGGATCCCCCACTCCGACCTGTGCTGCTCTCTCCTGCTTCCCTCCCCTGCACCTTGGACTGGAGGACCTCAGGTCGGGGGGCTCAGGCTGGGCCCAGGCACTCAGGGACATGCACCGTTTTACACCTGAGCCCAGAGCTGCGGGCCATCCTTGGGGGACACGGGGTGGTACTCACTGCAGGTAGCGGCTCAGCTCCTGCTGGCTGCAGCGGGACCAGTGGAAGCGGTGGAAGGCTGCCTGCACCAGGGGTGCCATGATGCTGCCCAGCCTCACCTCGTCGCCACAGCGGTTGCCCTGTCCATCGTGCTCCATGCCTAGCCTGTGTGGGGGCCAAAGCAGCCTCACTGGCCCCCAGCTGGACCACTGTCAGCCCCTTCCCACCCAAAGACCTGAAAGTCCCCCCAACCTCCCTCTGCTGGGACCCCAGACCTTTGCTGTGCTGGTCTGCCCTGAGCCAGGTGGTACCAATTCCCCACCAGCTAGAGCCTTAAAGCTTGGGGCACCCTGCCAAGATGGCATCCAGCAGCAGCCCCCTTAGTGTCCTGTCCCCCAGGCAGGGTGCTGTGGCGTGAGAACACAGTGGAGGTGGAGGCATCTGAAGTCCCCCTCTCTGGGCGCCCTCCTCACATACTCCTTACACAGACCCAGCGGCCCTGTGAGGGATCCCATCAATAGCCATCCAGCCCCAAGAATCAGGGGGTACCCGGGGCATGCACACTCCAGCCCTGCTGTCTGCTCCTGGGCAAGCCTCCCTCAGAGCCTCAGTTATTCATCTATGAAACGGGGTAGGGACCCCACCCCCAGGGCTTCCATGGCATAATCCGTGGAAGGCCTCTCCCACCCTCCACCCCAGTTCTTCCTTTGGTTTGTTTTTCTTAACAGAAAGTGGACATTGGGGCTGCCCTGTGCAGCGCTAGGAAGACAGGACATCACATTCCTGTGCTTTTCATACCAGGTGTGTCCCTCTCCTGAGCCCCAGACAACAAGGACAGTGGGGCCACTTACACGTGGCCTGTCTCATGGGCAACCACAAATGCTGAGGAGAAGCCGTCCTCATGGTTCAGGGTGCAGCTGCGGACGGGGTGGCACATCCCGGTGACAGGAGCATACCCTGAGAGGAGACAAAGGGTGGCTCCAGCTCCCAGGCCTAGGGCTCTGTGCAAAATGGGGGGCTCTGGCCCCAGTGTTCCCACCATCCCCAAAGCAAACACGCAGAGGCGACTGTCCCCGTCTGTCACAGCTCAGGAGGCCTAATTCGTGGGCCTCAGTCCTGCCTGCCAGTCCCCGCCCTGCAGCCAGGGTCAGTTTCCCAAGCTCGAGTCTCACCTGGGTGGACTCTGCCACCTCACCAGCCTCCCATCTGCCATTCTCTTTCCTGCCACCTCCCACCTGCCCACTTGGCTGAGTGACCTTCCAGTCCCTGGGTGGCATGGTGTTCCCACACCTCGTCCCACCACCTGGCCCCTGGGCTGCCTGGCATCACAACCTGAGCCCACCTCAGAAGGGGCGTCCCTGCATGGCCCTGGCTTCACTGTAAGACCCCAGCTAGACCCACTTCCAGAGGGCACAGGGCTGCAGTGAGGGTGGGCCCCACGGCTGCTGAAATGCAGAGTGGGCAAGGATAGCCAGCATACTGCCCTGCCCTGCTGGCCACACAGAGGGGACAAGCCACGTGGAGGGCACTCAGCCACGGGCAGTGAGGCCCATGGAGCCCTCGACCAGGCCAGCCAATCCTGTGCTCTGGCCGTGAAGATTCTGAGCCAAATCATGCCAACTGGTTCTCTTTCCCAGGGGTGCTCCTAGGGGATGGGCAGGAGAGGAGTCCCAGCAGGCGGGCAGGAAGGCCTGTGGGAGACTGTGCCCCTGCCGACCTGAGCCTGGCCACTGGGTTCCATCGGACGTCCAGGGAAGCCTCGAGAACCGACCGCGTGCCCACTGACCGGGGGGGGGGGCGAGCGATGGCAGGCCTGACGCTCAGACCCCACCTAAAACTGAGCAAAACCAGAGAATGGGGCTTGCACTGGGCTCTGGACAAGGTCAAGAAGTGTGTACAGAGCTGTGTGTTCCACAGGGGGCCTCCGCTATGGCCCGTGGGGGTCCTCGAGGCCCGCCAAGTGAGGGGTCCCAACTCCCAAGACCCTGACCTAGCCTCACGCCCCTCAGCTCCCACGGGCAGATCCCAAGGCGATCTGTTCAAAAGAAACGTAGAGCACAAAGGAAGCAAGTGGGACGAGGTGTGCCGGTCAGAGGCCTGTCTGCCGTCAATCTAATCACTTTCTCGATGATGGTTCTCGGATCAGTGTGCCAGAGCCAAACCCCGAGTGCCCCCTTTGTCCTTAGTGTGCCCGGCCTGCCAGCATTTCCCGTTCAGCCTCCGTAGCCGTCCGTGGGCCTCTACGGCCCGAAGGTTCGTAACGATATCCTTATCGTTTCAAATGTATCCTTCCCTCTTACTTCGTTTGCTGTTGTGCTCTCTTTCTGGAACTCTTACTAGATACATATTTTACCTCCTGAATTGTCTGTATCTCCTAACTTTTCTCTCATATTGTAATTTTTTGGGATGCCCTTGACCCTTCACTTCAGCTTTTGAATTTTCTTTTTAACCCATCATATCTTTAATTTCACAAAAACTCTTTGTGCTCTAATTCTTCCTAGCAATCCATTCTGGGTTAATGGATGTATTGTCCCCAACATTCTGGGACTACGAGGATCTGCCTGGAAAGTATCCAGCCATGTCACCATTCTTCCCATAGTGATAATGGCTGGGTTTTTCCCAGACAGCCCTTCTATTACTTTTTAAAAAATTCTTTTCCATTTTTGAAATTATTTCTGTTTCCTTGGGAGTTAGCTTTCTCATTTTATTTTCCAATTTGGTCTATTTTTTTATGTCAAAAAAATTTTTTAATGTCTGGTAATCCTCGACTATCCTTTCACATTTTTAAATGAAGGATGAAGTCATTTAATATAAGAGTTGCCCATTCCCTCTCCTGTGGAACAGTTGTGTCCCATTAGAGCTGTCACGGGCACAACACGCCTCTATTTGTCAGCCAGCCACACCGCTGGAGAGCTTGAAGGGGTGCTAGCAGCCCCTCAAAATGAAGAGGCACCAATGCCACGAGGAGACTTGCTCTGTGCTCAGCGGGACAAGAGTCACGTTCTCCATTCCCACCCATTGGGGTGCTGATCGGTGTGGCAAAGGGAACCCTCTATTGCCAGAGACAGCTTATTAGCAAACTAACCTTCCCCACCCAACCAGCCCCGCGGGCGAAGCCTCCCTAGTTATGCAAAGACCTGAAGGAGTCTGCAGAGAGAGTCGGCCGGCGCATGCGCCAAGAGTCAGAGCCGGCCGGCGCGTGCGCCGAGAGCCAGAGCAGTGCCTGTAACAATTCGTGGGAGAGGTAAGAGTGTGTCATGCAAATGTGCTTATGTTTATAAAGGAAGTACTGGAAGAGTCAACCAGCAGCTAATAAAAATGACTCTCCAGAGAGGGCGAGGTGGGCGAAATGGGCCCATTCCTCAGAATGAGTATTTTTACAGATTGTCCAAGCCCTTTTTTTTTTTTTTTTTTTTTTTTTTTTTTTTTTGGTATGTGGGTAGCTCCCTGGCTGGGAATCGAACCCAGGCCGCAGCGCTGACAGCGCCGAAGCCTTAGCCACTACACCACCAGGGAACTCCCCCAAGCCCTTTTTTTGAAGGATAACGCGTCATAGGCTACAAATAATGAATTATCACGAAGTGATCACACCCGTGTGGGCTCCTCAATGGTCAAGAAATGAAATGACTCACACGGCAGAAGCCCCCCTGTGACTCACCCCTCCTCTTCCCTCTCCTGCAAAATTTTACCACCCCAGATCAGTTTTGCCCACTTTCCAAAGCGGAAATGAATGGAATCCCAAGTAAATACTCTTCTCTGTCTGCTTTTCACGCCACACGCCATGTGTGGGGCGCACCCACGGTGCATGTGGGGCTGCATGCCGGTTTCCGTTTCTCATCTGCTGTCCCGCTGAAGGATTTCACTTACTCTGCATTGAAGAATCATTGTAGGTGGCGCTGCCCTGGATGTTCCCACACAATCCTTTGGGGACATGTCCCTGTATTTCTGGTGGGTGCATGTCTAGGAGCGCGGCTGCTGGGTGGGTTTTGGTTCAGTTTTAATAGATACTGACAAACAGGTGTCCAAAGTAGTGGCACCGTGTCTGGTCCTACTAGGGGAGTAGGACAATAGCATGTCCCCATCCTCACCGAGATGTGGGATTTTCAGTCGTGCTTGCTCTAGCCATTCTACTGGCTGTGTCCCCATTTCTGATTGTGGTTTTGATTGTATTTTCCTAATGTCTACTGAGTTCGAGCACCTTTTCAGGTATTTATGGATCTTTCATGTTTTGTTAAGGAGCCTGATAAAGTCTCTTGTCCACAGTTCCATTGGGCTGTTTGATTATCATCATCATTATTATTGATTTGCTAGAGTTCATATATTTCAGATATAAGTTCTTTATTAAATATAGTATATGTATTAGGAATATTTTTTCCCAATAGGTTAATGATGCCTTTAATGAAAAATAGTTGTTAATGTTAATGTGGGATTATTTATCTTTTCCATTGTGATTAGTGCTTTTCATCTCTTTTTTAAAGGTATCTTCTCTTACTCCAAAAAACGGAGATATCTTATATTATTATCTATAAGTGTGATTTCATCTTTCATATGTAGATCTAAAATTCACTAAGTTAAGACCTAAAACATCCACAAATATGATGTTTGTATACAAAGTGGGAGTATCAGGCTTCATTTTTTCCCCGATTTGGATATTCAGTTGATGCAACACCATTTAAAAGACCATGTTGCCCTCTAGAGTGCCACGTCTGCAATAAACCAAGTGTTCATGCCTAAGTTCAAGGATTGACAAATGTCTCATTCTGTTCTAATGATACATTTGCCAATCCTTGCAACAACCTTATACTCTTTCATTATTGTATTCTTACAAATATTGAGTACTTTAATCATGTTCTTCAATTGTCGTTGGCCATTCTCAACCCATCGCATTGCTACATAAACATAGAATCGACTTGTCAATATTCTCCAAGCAGTCTGCTGGACTTGCACTTGAACCGGAGTTTGGAGAAAACTGGTTGTCTGGACAGTTGTGAGTCTCCGCATCCACAGCATGGCAGAGCGCCCCAGGGACTTAATCTCTTATAATTTCTGAAACATGTCTTACAGTTTCCGGTCTAGATCTTCGACATATTTTGTTAGACTTATTCCTAGGTATTTGTTGCTTTTTATTCTATTGTAAGTGGTACTAGTTTTTAAATTTTAATTTGTTCAAATACAAAAATTTATTTTTGTATATTGATGTGATATCCAGAAAATCACTTAATAATTCTAATTATTTATTTGTGGATTCTTTTGGATTGTCTATGTACACAAGTCTATCATCTTCAAATGATAGTTTGATTTTTTTCCTTTCTGATTCTTATATTTTTATTTTTTCCTTGTCTTATTTCACTGATTGGGACCCTCACTACAATGTTGAAGAGATGTTGTGTTAGCAGGTGTTCTTAACACATTATCAGCCTAGAAGAAATGCTTTCAACATTTCACCATTACATACAATGTTGGTTATAGTTTTTTTTTTTTTTTTTTTGGTAAATATGCATTACCACTTTAAGAAGTTTCTTCTAGTCCTGATCATAAATAGATTTTTGTCAAATACTTTTTCAGAATCAATTGAGATGATCGTATAAAATTTTCTTTTTTATTCTGTTAATATGGTGAATTATAATGATTGATTTTCAAATGTTAAATCAACCTTGCATTTTTAGAATAAATTGAAATTTATGATGACATAGCACCTTCTTGTTACTGTAACACTGGACTTGATTTGCTAATATTTTGTTTGAGATTTTGTATCTATATTCATGAGAAAGATTAGCCTATAATTTTGTTCTTAAAATGTCCTTAGATTTTGGTTTCAATGTTAACAGGCCTCATAAAATTAGTTGGAAAAATATTCCTTCTTTTCTCATTCTCTGGGAAATTGTATATGATTAGTATTATTCTACCTCAGAAATTAGGAAGAATTCTTGGGTAAAGCTATCAAGTCCAGGAATTTACTTTAAAGGAAGTCTTTTAATTACAAATTCAATCTCTTTAGTTGATAAGAGTCTATTCAGATTTTCTATTTTTTCTCAGCTTTTGATTTGTCAAGGAATTTGTACCTTTCATCTAAATTGATAAATTTATTGACACAAAGCTATTCAAGCTACTTTCTCACTATCTTAATATCTTTTTAAAGTAAAATGTGTAATGATGTCCCTTTTATGTTTGTAATTTTAGTAAATTTGTATTGTGTTTCTCTTTTTAATTAAATTAGTATTGCTAAGGGCTTTTTTGTTTTAATTTATGTTTTCCAAAAAAGCAAATTTTGGTTTATTTTCTCTACTACACTATTGTTTTGCATTTAACTCTCACCTTTATAATTCCCTTCCTTCTGTTTTTGTTGAGTTTAGTGTGCTGTTCTTTTTTCAGATTTCTTGATATAGATGTTTCTATGATTAATATTTCATAGCCTTTTTTTTCCCAAATTAATGGTCTTAAGACTATAAACAGCAATCTAATCATTGTGTTAACTACATCCTCAAGTTTTGATATATCATATTGTCATTATCATTCAGTTTAAAAATATGTATGTTCTAATTTCTAGTGTTATTTCATCTTTGAACCAATGGATGATTTATGAGTACATTGTTTGATTTCCAGATATTCATAACTTTTCAATTTGTCTTTATTTTCTAGTGTGGTCAGGAAACATATTCTGTGTGATTTTTACCATTTACATTTTCCTGAAATTTCCCTGTGGCCCAGCCCAGTGTCTTTGGGCCTGTTTTCATGTGTACTTGTAAAGCCTGGGGATTCTCAGGTTGTTCGGTCTGGTATCCTGTCTCTATCAGTTAGGTCTAGTTGTTTATTTCAGATTGTCTGCATGCTTACTGATTTTCTCATCTGTTGTGCTTTCCATCACTAAGAACAATACATTAAAATCTTTAGCTAAGATGTTAGACTTGTCTGTTTCTTCTTTTCGATGTGTCGGTTTTACGCAGTTTGAATTTTTAAGTAAAATTTCTAAGCTTTTAATGGTTGAAAACTTATTAAAATTTTTTTTTTAAAAAAACTGGGGGCAGCAAACAGCTCTGGAACCCCACCTCAGATGCTCTCTGGCTTGGGGGTTGCCAGCCCCCGGCTCTACCTGTTTTACTACCTGTCCTTCCGCTCTCCCTCTTCCCCTGGGCGGTGTGGTTTCCTGGAGGAAATGGCAGAGGCCCTCGTAGTTTTTGAGAGCCAGGGCTCACTAGCACTTATGGGGCCCAGGTGGCCACAGCCCCTCTGCTCCTGACACCCTTCGCTGCTCAGGGCCAAGGCTTGCAGGGTCGAAGGCTCATGCCCAGCCCCACCCCGCCTTTCTGAGTCCCTGCAGAGGTGAGGCTTACCTTGCATGCCTGAAGGCCCAAAGTCCTGCCGTGTGAGGAAGATGGCATGATCGTGGTATTCATCGTGGCTTGTGTCTGGCTTCTGCTGGAGGTAGGCCCAGCGGCAGACATTCTCCAGGCTCTGAGAGGGGTTCCCGATCTCGATGAGGCTCGTGGACTGCAGGAGCAGGAGACATGGAAGAGGTGTTATCGTCTAGGGACCAGTTGGAGTCTGAGCAGGCTATCGTGTTGACAGATCCCATCCACTGGGTACCTAGTCCAGATGGCCGAGACCCTCTCAGGACCCACCTCCCACTTGGCTCCATTCTTGGCTCCCTGGTCACACACACCTGGGTGAGTTTCCACATAAACTCACTGCATGGTTTTCAGGTGAGATGTGGAAGCCAAGCTCTGAGGTCATCTAAGGCCTCAAATGGTCCATGTAGCCCATGCCATTTCCAGGGGTCTCTGCACTCTGGTAGGCACCTATTCTGTGCAGGCCCCAGACAGGAGGCAAAAGCCATGTGGACCTCACCTGAGGAGCTCACAGTTTGGGTAGGGTACAGAGCAGGGGAGAAAAAAATCCCAAAGTAGTGTGTGAGCTCAGAGAAGTAGAGGGAACCCTGTTTTCTCCCTGTTTGAAGACATTTACACAAAACAACACAATAGAGGGGAAAAGCTCCAGCAGATATAGCAAAGGAGCCACTTAAACAACAGGGCATAGAGCTGATTCCCTCAGGAGCCATAGAGAAAAGGAATAATGTACCCTTTTGTATGGTGACACATACCTGATAGCCAAGGTACTATGCCATTGGCATTCAAGTTTCACAAGCACCCTGAAATGAGGGAAACTGAGGCTGAGAGACCTTAAGTAACTTCCCCCAGGTCACACAGCCAAAAAGCGGAGTTGAGCCCTGAGCCCAGGAGGCCTGAAACCAAAGTTGGTAGTCCCTGCCCTAAACTGCCTCCCCAAATAAAACATGCAATGTAGCACCTCCAAAGGATAGCTTCTACAAGTGCCACCCATCCTTTTCTCTCTCACACCAGGCATTTTGCTGTCTACTGTCCCCACATACTACCACCACCAAAGCAGTTCCCTCCAAGCAGAGTCCTGGCTATGACCTTTTCCTCTTTAAAGCTACATCTGTCCATAAAGTAGAGATACACATTCCTTGGTAGATGGGTAAAGGCATTCTGTTTCTTTTCTCATAAATATATCCACCAAGCATAGTCACACATCTCTTCTTGTGTAGATAAACAGCAAAGAGTAAATCTAGGGTACTGTTAGTAAGCCAGGGTGTTCCACAAGGAAGAAGAACAATTCAAGCCCAGGAAGACTGGTCATGGCCAGGAGTCTTGTGCATTAGGCAAGTCAATGATCTACATGATGGCAGGCCAGCTCCCAAGTCCCAAGCACAGAGCCAACTGCTCCTGGGAGATGAGACTAGTTGTTATAAAAAGATACAGTGAGTCCTAATGAAATAAGTCATAGACAGAGCGAGAGGTCTGGTGAGCAGGACCTGTTGGGCATTGGCACAGAGGTGGACAGCCCAGACAAAGCTGGAGGGGGAGGGAGGTACACTTCTTGCCCCACTGGTGACTGAAGGGAGCATGTGACCTGCTCTGGCCAATGAGCTGTGAACCAAAGTGATGCGTGTGTCTTCCTGGTCAGAGCATTTCCTTGCCCCCAAGAGACCTCCCAGAAATGTCTCCTTTCTGGCATATTAACCAGCATTGTTGAGATAGTGGCTGCTTTGTCATCCAGGCCCTGAGTGACAATGAGACTAGAGTCCTGTACCATCCGCCACCAAACATATAGTCTGAGCAGAAAATAAAACTTCATTGTGAGCTTGTTTGTTTCTGCAGTACGACTTTGCCTACCCTGGCTGACACGGGAGGGACCAAGGATGGGAATGGTATCTGTGTCACATCCAAGCCAGACCCCACCACAGGTCAGCCTGCATCCTGACCAGGTGGTAGCTACCTTCAGAAAATCTTGAGAGGCCACAACTCTGAAGAGGGATCAAGTGAAAGGATCTCTTTTTCTAGGAAATAAGCTTTAGGTGGAATGAGAAGGAAGGGACTCTCGTGGGTGGACTGGATTTGGTGCTAGAGTTGGGGGCCTTGTGTTTGTACCCCGCTGGACTTAAAGATTGCGAACCCAAGTCCAAATCAGAGGCTCATCACACAGGCTGCTGATGACCACTTCATTTGACTGGCCATGGAGCCTGCCCTGGAGTGCCACTCCCTCTGCTCCACAAGGCCTGTGATACAGCTCAGCAGCCTTGCTAGGCCCCCTTCAGAAGAGGGGGCCATGTTTCCCAGCCCAAATGTGAGATGATGCTCCATGGTGGCCTCCCCTGCCCTCAGGGTTCTAAGTTCCGTGCGTTTGGGCAGTTGTAGCCTGGTCCCCTCTAGTGCCCTGGTGGGCTGCAGTTGCTCTTCTGACAGTGGCAGCCCACTCCCCCTTTGTTAAACATCCCCTCTGTTAATCTGCGTCTGACCACAGGCTCAAGGGCGAGAGGGCTCAGGCCTCGCCAATCCCAGCTCTGCATCTGCCTGGCACCATGATAGTTTGCAACCAGAGGGGATCAAGGCGTTGAAAAGGTGTGAGACTGTGAGCCTAGAGCTGCTGGGCCCCCTCCCACCACCACCATGAGAGGGGACCCCACCCAAGGAAGAAGCCAGCACAGAGCAGAGCAGAGCCCCAGGCTGGAGAGGGGCTGACTCTGGTGTCCCCACATGACCGCCGGGCTCACCCAGGCCCGAGGTCAACCTACCAACAGGTCTGTTGTTATCCATCCCTACACAACAAGTTATTCTAAAACTTTACAGTCTAAAACACTCCAAATGTTTATTATCTTTTGGTTTCTGTGGGTTAGGGATCTGAGAGCCAGAGATTGGTACCTCTGGCTCAAGGCCTTCATGAGATTGCAGGCCAGCTGAAGACAGAGGTGTGGCCTCATCTGCAGGCTCCCCAGGGAACGGGAGGGGACCAGCACCCACGTACACTCAGGTGGCTGCTGACAGGATTCAGTTCCTCCTGGGCTGCTGGACTGAGGCTTCCTTGTCACACCACATGGGCCTTTATACACAGCAGCTTGCTTCCCCAGGACCAGTGAAGCCAGAGACAGAAGAGGGTGCACATCTAAGATGGAAACCACAGTCTGTTTGTAACGGAATCTGGGTCCTGCCCGCACTTGAGGGAAGGAAACATGAGTGCCAGGAAGCAGGGTCACCGGAGGCCACCTTAGAGGCTGCGTGCTGCCGTTGTGCATCTCATTTTTGTGTGTCAGGAAATTCCTCCCTGTGAAAGTTGATTTGAGTCGTGTTATGGTCACTTGTGGCTGAGAGAGTCTTGAACTTCCTGCATTTACTCCTCTGGGGGACCATGAGAATGCCCGTCAAGGGCATTGGCTGGCAGACAAATGCCAATGGCTGGTCTCCAGGGGCCAGCTGGTGCACCGGCACCCCACACCAGTGGGAGAAGAGCTGTGGCCATGTTTTTGAGAGAAGTCGAGTCCAGCCAGAGAGACACTTGTGTCAGGGGCATGGGTGAGGGATGGAGCCAGGCTGAAATGGGGGAGGCAGCAGTGTGGGGGTATGGAGAGAGGCCCGAGTCCTCAGTGAGGGGGCTTGTGGGATGTGCAGGGCAGGTGATGCACACCCAAATGCCCCCAGGGCCGAGGCAGGTGGCCTCAATCTGTGAGGCAGGTCGATTGCAAGAAAAATGAGTTTCCCTTTGATTGTGCTAGTTTAGAAGGGGTGAGGATACAGAACAGTATGTTTTATTACAATCGAGAAAGGGGGGTGTTAAGAGTGGTGAGGGCTGTGACAAACCAAGGGGAGCCCCTGTACAGCTGCAAGGACAGTGACAGCACCCCCTACTGCTAACGTGCAAGAACAGAGGCCAGAGTGGCTAGACCGGCTTCCTCAGGCCAACCTTTGCAGCTAGCTTTTACAAAGAAGCCTGCTTCGTAGGGAATGCTGGCTCAAATTGAAATAAGGTATGCACACCAAACAAGGGACATCCTCCAGGCCACCAAGCTGAGAGCCCTGGAATGAAGTTCCTGAGGAGGACGACAGCCCCTCCTTGCATCCTTCTAGACTGGACTGACACTGACTAGCACCTCCCGTCCCCATGATGCTGGGCTCCCCAGGTTCAGCCAGGTTCCCAGCCCCTCTCAGCAGCCAGCGTGATCTCACTGCCGTGGCAGGATAATTTATTGAAATATTGATTTGCGTTTTGTTCTTGCCTTGTCTTCCTTCACCCATTCCAAGCAGGCAGGCTGCCATTTAATGTTCTCCAGCCCCATGGAGGTTTGTGCTGCAGGGTCCAGAGCAGAAGCTGTCTGGGAATCCTTCCTGGCTCTCCGGTTCTGAGGAGACCCCCCACTACGGAAGGGGTAGAGGGAAGGGCTTGGAGGGGCTGCACTGGGCATGGTGGCCCTGGGGTCACAGATCTTAGGAACTAACGACCATGCCCTAGACCCTGGGGGCCTGTGGTCTGGATGGATGTACAGGGGACACCCAGAGAGGTTCAGGAGGAGGAGGATGTCAGCATTTGGGCATCCAAGCTGTGCGAGTTGTTTGTACTTCTTATTTCTCTGCCCATGGCTCCACTTTCTGAAGGTTCTGGCCTCACCCATGCTGGGTCTGAGCATTCAGGAGGGTGTGGGGGGCCTGGGGCCAGTCTGAGACCTGACATTAACCTTGTGCCCCGTGGCTGAGGCAGGGCCCATGTGCATTTCAGAAAGAACCTTCTGGGTCAGTGAGAAGGGGTACGGTGGCCACCGAGATGGATGGGAGTGTGCGTACCTGGTGCAATGCCAGCAGAGTCAGGACTCTGGGTGGGAGGCGATGAGGAGAGCTGTCAGGGCTGGTGGTGGGGGCAGGAGGTTTCTGGCAATGGGGCCCCTGCGGGAGGCATGGGGAAAGGACTGGAAACTCGAAGGAGAAGTGTGGTGTCTGCAGCACCCAGGGACAGTTGAGGGATGGTTGTTTGGGGCCCAGTTTTTGGGGGTGCTCTCCCACTTCTTGGGGTACAGCTTATGGAGGACCAGTCCAAGTGCTCTGCCCGCCCCTGCCCAAGGCTGACCTGGGAACCACATTAGGCCAGTGGATCAGAGGTTCAAAACAGCAGAAAACGGGCTAAAGCAGGTTTGCTCGTCTCCTGCACCCCAGGCCTAACCTTTCTTCGACTGACTCGTCCCACTTCCTGACAGCCACCTTAGCCCTCCTGTGTACCTGAAGGGTCCTCATAGACAGAGATGTCCAGGCAGAAACAGCAGGGTGGCAGGGCAGGCCTGGAGCCCAGGAGGGAGGCCTAAGCGATGTGGGTCACTCGGGCTCTAGTGAGATCTCCCCGAGACCTGCCTGGACCCGACATCCTCCCACTCCTCCTTCAGATGGGTCCCTCACTCCAGGGCGCCCTAGACCCTACCATTCCATGTGTTGCCACGTATCACAGCATGTATCCAGCCAGGAGAGGAGCCTTAGCTATTTCTCCTTCAGGAGTGACAGAGAGAGATTGAGAGAGTTGCCTGTAGCAATGAAGATTCTCGTACCAGCTCCTTGTGGCGTCTGAGGTTGTCCCAGCCCAAGGGCTTGCTTTCTGGCTGCCTGCTCTTCCCTACGGGGGCTTCTTTAGGAAACTATCTTTGTAAGGTTCTGCCTGTTTCCACCTGTGCTGGGGTGGGGATCATGCCTGAGCCCAGAAAGGGGGTGGCTACAGAACCAAATCACCCCACCTCAGACCTCACAGACCACTGGCCCTCCCCTAGAGGCGGGTGGGCCCAGCAGTCCAGAGGGAACTTCAGTGGACCAGGCATGTCTGCACCCTGGGCTGAGTGGCCCCTGTGGCGGTCCGTGTAAGAGCCGGTCACCAGCCTCCGGGTTTACATATATTGTCTCATTTAAACAGTACAATTGCACGAAGATATAGATGCTGTTATTATCCTGTTTTATGGTCTCAGACAACTGAAATAGTTGGCCCCACCGCCCGAAAACCGTAGAGCTGAGCCGTCTCCTCCACGTGGACAGCGGGCAAGGCTGGGCGGCGCCGAGACGGCCGCCAGGTGGCGCTGCTGCCCACGACCGGCGGGCCCGGGGCGGCTGCGCGGAGCCCCGCGGGCAATCGGGACGCGGCCTCGGAGGCCAGAGAGCGCCTCGGGGTCCCACCCTGAATAAGTCCATTACGACCGGCCCCAGACGTTCCGTTGCCATCACGCTCTGACATTTCCATTGTTTACTCGCGAGTGAGCTGAATTATGTATGCGCTTCCCTCCTTGGGTCCCAGGCTGGTCTCCCCCGACTGGGCCCGGCCATGGCTCTGCCCGCTGAGCCCACGGACCCCAAGCCCGGCCAGCACACCAGCGGGGGACAGCGAGCTGACCTGAGCAGCGCCAGAGCCGTGGCATCGGGGACTTGCTCATCTGTCACCTGCTCTGTGTTCTTGAACAAGTTACCTCACTGTCCCCAGCTCCCCATCTGCAAAGTGGGCACGACCCCAGGGCAGAGCTAGGAGCAAGGCGTCTCTGCCCATAATGGTCAATGCCTACGAGGTTCCTTGACCTGTCATTGTCGTGGGGATGATGATAAGGATGGAGATATGACTCCATGGGGGCCCAGTGCACCTCAAAGTCTGGGGGCTCATGTCCCAGAGGGTGTCACTTCCATCCTCCGAAGCCTTCTCAGCTGCCCTGGCCCCGCATGGTCCTGCCTTGGACGGCCCTCCCAACCATGCAGGAAACAGCATGCACAGAACTTGAAAAGGCGGGGTGCTCTCCATCCCACACGGCTGATGTTGGGGCCACATACTTTTCTATTGTGGGGACTGTCCTGTGTACTGTAGGGTGTTGAGCAGCATCCCAGCCTCTACCTGCTAGATGCCATTAACATCCCCCTTGGGGGAGGTAGCAAAATTGCCCTTCCTGGGTACCACTGGCATGGGGGAATGCTTGTGGGGAGCAGGGAGCACCCCCACCCCAGCCTTTAGAGTAACAGTCTGGCCTGTCCTTCCCAGAGCAAAGGTGACTGTCAGGTGGGGAGGACGATGTGACTGCCCCATAGAGCGGCTATGATGGGGACTGAGAGAAGTCACCTCCAGGGCAACAGACAGGGACTGACCCCAAGGGAGCACCGCAGATGGGTAACTCACATGAGCACCCTCGTTACTGCTGTCCTTGTTAGTAGGTGCTCATTTTACTGGGGACACAGAGGCTCAGTGATGGTAAATAACTCACTGAAAGATCAACATGGCCAGCACTCACACGGTGTCCCCCTGGCAGGGGCCAGTGTGAGCTCCCTCAGGCCGGGGGTCTTCTCTCCAAAGCTTCGTCCTGTGAGGAGCTCAGGTCTCTTCTTGACAGGCCCCTGAGAACCCCAACACAAGGGAGGCCAGACAGTGAGCTCCTTATTTCTCTCTCTGGACCCCAGGTCATCAGAGCATGTTTTAGACATCCTCCCTGAGGCTGGGGGGCAATTCCCAGAGAAAGCCAAGGTGTCGCAGCATGGCCCTAGCCAGGCCGGGCCACAGCAGGCCTCCCAGGGCAGGGTCCAGCCCAGCCTTTCCTTGTCCTACTATGGAATCCAGCAGGTCCATTCAGCAGGAACCAGGATGACCAGGGGCTACCCACCATGCCTGGCCCCCACCAGGTTGGAGATTGGGACCCAGACTCTAGGGGGAGCAGGGGACTGTCCCTAGGGTGCTCTGAAATGAGGCTGTCCCCGCATTGCCCCTCATGCAGGAAGAGAAGCTGAGACCCCGAGCAGGCGGGTGATGGCCCAGGGTGCGCAGTAAGGGGACAACTGAGCCCTCACCCTGGCACTCTCTCATCTTGCCGTCCACTAAGGGACTCGGAATTCCTCAGACCTTTCCCCTCCGATGCTGAAAAATCCCTGCAAGGGCCCCGTACTTCGTCTTGACCTGGTCTTGCATGACAAGATACCTGTTGTTCTTCTCAGATTGTCCCCAAGTCCCTGACTTCCATCTGCTTTTTCATCCTCTTAGGAAATATTTGGAGTGAGAACAGTTCAGTAGCGTCGGTGCCTTCTCAAAAAATCAATCGAAAAGCCAGTTGCTATGCAACCCTCAAGTGCTGCCGATGTTTTGCTCCTTGGCTGGTGGCATATTGTACAAAATAAGATCATCCCTTTTCTTCTGCTGTTTATTTTTTATTTTCTTAAGCGATGGAGAAAAACGTTGTTTTAGGAAAACCTTGAGATAACTCAGAGGTTTCGCATAAGCTGGGAGACAACCAGCATGTCACTCGCTCAAGGGCTGATCCTGGGTCGGGGGCTGGGGCTGGGACGGGCACGGCGAACTGGATCATTTCTGTCGCAATCTGGAATGAATAACAGGATCTGAACACCTGGGCCACCTACCGCCCCAAGTCTGGGTGTCGGCTGCACAGTCCCCCAGAACCCCTGGGGCCTTGGGAGGATACAGCACGGGCCCCTGTCCTCTCAGGGTCCTGGCTGACGTCACCTGGCTTTTGCCTGGCTTAAATCCTTCCAAGGATGGGGGCCTCCTTTCTTGACGGGAAACCACACTTCCTTGGAAAGCAGCTCATGAGAATTCATCCTCACGGTGACCCCAACCATCCCCAGGCTGCCAGGGCCGTGTGGCTGGCCCCTCAGATCCTGGCTGGGCAGCCCCTGCCCAGCTGCAGTTCCTGTGTGCCGTTCACGACTCTGACTTCACACAGAGCTTGTGCTCTGCTCCTGGAGGGGAGGGAGCTCCCAGGCTCCATCCGTACACATGTCCTCCTGCTGCCCAGGACGTGCAGCCCTCAGAGACCTGAGACGGGGCCTCGCCCAGGTGCTGTGCAAAGTGGCCAGTGGACACAGCTGTTGCTGTCCGCAGCGAGTAAGTACAAAAATGTTTATGGCCATTGGATGGAGTGATTTTCTATCTATAGCACTTAATAATAATGAGTCAAGGTTGGCATATCTTGGTGTTTGCCACATTTGCCTTTCCTAATAATTCCTTTTCAACGTATTTTGCAGAAGTTGGTCAATGACGGACCTTCGATGTTGAAGGGCTCCATGTGTCTGACCCGGGCCTCAGAGCCCTGCCATCAGACAACACAGGAAGGGGACAATCCATGGAGTTAACCAAAGTCCATGCCAGGTACTAGACACTGTTCTCAGCGAAGCTGGCCCATCGGTGGCGCCTCTTTCTGGTCCCTCCACACCCAGCTGCCTCCTAACTCTACTGTCCCCCGCCTGCCCCTCTGCAGCCTGTCCTCTTTCAGGAAGTCAAGACTCGCACCCTGGTCTTCACTTCCCCTTCACAATCCAGCAACTCTGCAAAGCACAGAGCATCAGTCTGACCCAGAAACATTCTGGATTCTCCTGGGACAAAGAGGTCCCGATAGGTGTCAGCCTCCCCCAGGGACCCACTGCCGTCTCAAGGGGCCTGACATGGGCCCTGGGCTTCCAGGGACAGGCAGGTCAGGACAAGGTCGGTAGAGCATGGGGTGAACTTTGCTACAGGAGACGGGTCAGCCCAGCCATGTCCCCAGGGCCAGCAGAGGGGTGGGCAACATGTTGTCCCTCCTTGCCAGGTTGAAGAGACAAGAGATGACATGGAGTGGCAATGCCCCGCATCTTGGTACATCTCTATTCTGACTCCTCCGATGCCCTTGGCAGAGGTCTGAGGCCAGTCTGCTAAGCACCTGGCTGGGGGACAGTGGACACTCCCTGGATTTATTAATATTAACAGCTCTGGAAGCATGCATCCGGCCTCGGTTCTCCCTTCCAGTCTCCTCACCATCTTGGATCCCCAAACCCCTTCCCAGTGGGCAGGCGTTGGTCCCCTGTGTCCTCAGCTCTCACTGTACTGGTCCTGGTCTCCCTGAAGCTACTCCATTGCTCACGTGGGCTCCACCCGCTTGCCTTGCTGGCTGTGGGCTCCAGGCAGCCCCAAGGCCTGTGCAAATCCCCATACTGTCCCCAGGGAGGGCAGGATGCAGCCTGACCAAAGGGTCCATGCCCACTCACCTCACTCCCCACTCTGCTAAAGACAGCTTGGGGACGGGTCCCAACATGGCCCCAGGGAAAGCAGAACCCTTCCACCGGGGACAGCACAGGAGGGGCCGGGGCCAGACTGGCCGTGGCCATGAGGGTGGTGCCTGCACACCTGTGATGCAGCTGACTCTGCAGGTGGCAGAGTCCCCAGGCCTGGCCACAAGAGAGGTACGACAGTCACCACAAGGCAGAAGAACACAGACCCGGCCTCGCCAACCGCCCTCAACCCATCACAGAGGTGAGGTGCCAAGAGAAAGCGTGAAATCCCTTCACGTTCTCCTTCAAATCAGCAGTAAAATGGGGGTGTGACCGAGCCCTGCGACGTGCCTTTGGAGACCCTTCTTCAGTTAAATAGGATGCCCTGGACTCTATAACATTTGGATAATTTTTTAAAATGTAAACTATTTTTTTAATAATTAAAAATGCACTGTTTTGGTTATAAAAGAAGCATGCTTAATCGTGATAATTTAAGACAAGTCAGTAAAGCATGAAGAAGAAAATGTAAAATGGCCTGGTGCCGACTGTTCACACTCCATGTATTCCTTCCAGTCCCTTCTATAAATAGTCTTTATCCAAAATTGAGAACACAGTGTAAATTTGAATCCTTTCTTTTTTAAATGAACAAACAAACTCACCATAGCTGCAACCATTTGCCGATGCCCTTCCACATACTTTGAAATGGGCCTTACTGGCCGCCCAGTACCCTGCCACACAGACACAGTGTCCCTGTGCAACTAGACCCGACGTTGGACCAGGTCTTTACACTCAGAAACGAGGCCACGCCCCCTAACTCGCTGCTAAACGTCATCGCAGCTCTGATACCTGCTCTGGGATGGAGTCGTTGAAATGAATGACGGGAAAACATGAAGGACCTTTTCAAGGGCGGTGACAGATATTGTCACGTTTCCTGCTGGGGACGTGTACACGTTTATACTCAGGCCGGAGACTACTGCTTCATTCCCCCAAACCAGGAGGACATTCCTCTTCTCAATCTCAGCACAGTGGACGCTTTAGAAATGGTCCCTTGTCTTATTGTTTTGATTAATAGTAAAGTTAATATTTTTAAGCTTTTCCCTTTTTGGCCATTTGTATTTTTTCTCCTGTGACATGTTTACTTGCAGTGCCAATCTGTTTTTCCTATTATTTATAAGAGCTCTTCATATACTAGGATACCTTTGCCATGCTGCAAATGCTTTTCTGCCTGTGGCTTGCCTTTTAATTGTGTTTTTGGAAGAAGATGTATATTTTAAGTATTCAAATATCTCTCTCTCCTTTACAATTCCTTCTACTGTATTTAGACTTAGGAAGTCCTTGACAACCAAGACAATTCTTCTTCCAAGGTGGCCCAGGGAAGCCAAAAGGTTGGCCAGCCCTTCCCTACTTAGAGGTAGTTTAAAGACCACATTGAAAACGAAGCCTGGCGTTCCCCCCGTGCTTGTGACACGTATTGTGGAGTTGTCCAGTTTCTTTTGGGAGTCAGCTTTGAAATAGTCCCGAGGAAGCCCCTGATCTTCGTGGATCTCCAGGTCCCTGAGCCAGAGGGCCTCATTCCCAACTCAGGACTGACTCTCTCCTGCACATGTGGGAGTGTGGCCGGGCCCAGGAGCCCTTATGGCAAGGAGGCTTTGTTCTGGTGGCCGGCCATCTCGGCGAGGGAGGTAGACGCTCTTTAGGCCAGTTGGGGGCCAGGGCTCTGCAGCGCTGCTGAGCAATTAACCACGCAGTTTCTGGGCTTTTGTTTAAGGGGAGCAATATGGGACCAAGCTGGGGGATATGTGATGTGCCCCCTGGTGCCAGGCTGGTGGGTGGTCCTTCTCCCTCTCTACCCCCAGGCCCCCAAGTTCCCCAATCTCTGTCTGCAGCAGTAGAAGGAGATGAGGGCTGGGGAGTGTCACTGCTATCTGTCACTGTAAAGGCCTGAACTCCTCAGACACGGGAGCGCCCTGGGCTCAGGCTGGGAAGGAACTGGGGGTGAGTGGGGAGGAAACGTGTCACGGCTATGCCACTGGGGACAGAGGAGAGTCCCATGGGACATTCCAAAGACCCCTGCCTGTGAATGGAGGGTGGAGTTGCATGGGCCCCAGCCTTCCCTTCCCCGCGTCTGTGTCTACAATGCACTGCCTGGGTGTGGGACGGGGGTGCCTCTCGCAGCTCCCCCAGATGCTCCACCTGCGGAGGGAGGTGTGCACGTCCCCTCCTCCACTGACCACCCCTGGGCTTCCGAGTGACCAGGCGAAGAGAAGGCCCAACAGCTGACCCACCTGGTTGCCCAGAACGCGTTCTCCTCCAGCAGGACAGGCACCCGGTTAGGTGCACTCACTTAGTTCGTGCTCCCCGCCCCCCTTTTTTCCTAGATTAACTAACTATCCCAGAGGTTTGTCTTTTTCAAGAGCCTCTTCTTGATCGATTCTATTGTTGCTTTCTGATGTATTGATTCCTGTCTTTCCCGAGTGAGTGCCTTAGTTTTCCCTTCTTTGGCTTGTGGTTCATAGGTGTCCTAACCTACCGAGTTGAATGGAAGGTTACTTTGCTTCTCTTCTTGCCTGGTCATCTTGGAAGCCCGCGAGCCTGCCTCCACTCTGCGGTGTGTGTGTTCTCATTAGCTTTCCAAATCGTCTGCAATTGCAGCTGTGACATTCTTCTAGGAGCTTTTCTTAAATTTTGATGTTCAAGATTTGAATTTTCAGTTTATACACCCTGCTCCCTTCCCCTGCTTTTGGGGGATCGAGTCAGAGAGTCTAGCCCAGACAGTTTTTGCTGTATAAAAACTCACTAAAATTTTCTTTACAACCTAAAAGTACTTTAGGAATTTTCAAATGCTCTATGATGTCTCAAAAAGAAAGTACATCTTCTTTCTGTAGGGCAAGGGAAACATTATATAACTACTAATTTAACTGTATTCATGACATCATTTGAAACTTTTGACTATTAAAATAGAATCTGTTAAACTTCTTGAAAAAGGTATAAAAGACTACCACATTTAAGCGTCTGCCAATTTCTCCTGTGCTGGTGGTTTGCTTTGGTAGGTTGTGTGGTCTCTGTGGGTCCATGACCGGTGTCCTCACCGTGGCTACTTCTGTCACTTTAGAGTGACATGCTTCCGAGGGGAAGAAGAGTGGGTTTGAGGTCCACTGCTCCTGGAATCATTGTCCCCCGTGAGCCCTTCATTGTCATTGTATACTGTGGGTCTTGTAAGCTGTGTGGTGTGGATTTGTTTTTTTTAAGACAGTGACTCTCTGTCTTTGAGTGGAGGAGGTAACGCTTCACGTAATGACCACGCCTGATGTGCTTGATCATTTTACAATTTGATTTTCAACACACCGAGTGAGGTCAGACCGTGGACTCTAGAATCCAGTTGCTGGGGTTGGAAGCCTGGCTTCCCAGGAGTCACATGGCTCTGGCTACTCACCTGGCATGCACTGAACCGTGTTAAGCCTCTGTCCCTACCTGTGACTGTGAGTGAGTTAATACGTGTCAAGTGCTTCTAACCGCCTGGCACAGGCCCTCAGTCGGTCCAACTGGCTCCTTCCTTCCTCACACCTCTCCTTGCACGGCACCCCCTTATTTTTCCATCTCAGGTCCTCCTGATGCATGCAACATGCATCGACCCGTGCAGAAACCCCTATGAAGGCTCTCACCCACATCTCCCCTCCCTCAATTTGCCTCCTGACCAACCCGGGTGCTTCCCTGTGTAGCCCTGTGAGTAATAAATCGGCTGACCAGACATACTGTTTTAAACAGGACAGAAAACAATGGTCCTGTCCTGCTTCAAACGGCATGTGTGGTCAGCCTAGTGACAAACCATCTTTTCCTCGGCAGTCACCTACTGAAGTGTTGGCCTCACTCCTCCTGAATACCAACAGTACCCTCTTTTAAAAGCAAGGGTGAGAGTGAAACGGGAGCCAGAAGGTGCAGGTGACTGACAGGTGTCTTGTTTCCCTGGGGAAGCACACACAGGGCGGCCGGGGAGGCCGGTGGTTTGGGCAGGAGGCCCCTCCGTGAGGGGGCGGTGGGCGCGCTCACCTTGCCATAGCTCAGCAGGATTATCCGCACCAGGACCACGTTGATGTGAGCCCCCAAGGACTCATCATGATAGATTTCATTGACCTGAAAGACAACCAGGAAGGCAGCATTAGCAGGGATCCCAGGACCAAGGACAAGCCCTGGCTTTAAAAATGACATCCCTATCCAAGGAGCCCCCAGGCCTGAACCCTGGGACCCCCACACCCCCACATGTACCCCTTCCTGTTTCCCACAGTCTATACCTGGGCGTCACCAGCAGCTTTGAACCCAGCCCTACCTTTCTGCACTGCCCGCCACCTCCTTGCCTGGATGACAGCCACCCCCTCCCCAGTGTCCCCACCTCACCCCAGCACAAGCATGCTCCACCTGGAGCCTGAACTTGGATGGGAAATGAACCTCTGTGTAGTCTAGCCTCTAACCAGAGGTAGTCTTTCCTTCAAAGGTGACTGTAGGTGACAAACCCCACAGACAGTGCAGGTACTGTCACTTAGCAGAAAGCATTCCACAGCCCCTGCTGCCAGTTGTGAAATGTCATCTATGCTCATCACCACTTGGGCAGGGGGTTGGTGTAGACCCACCACCAGGCCTAATTTATAATGTGTTAATAAAGAACAGCTATCACTCTGTCTCTGTGCTCCGTTTGGGTAACTGCCGCTCACGGAATTGGCTTCCTCTGTATTTTATCGTTCGGTTATTCTCCTGTATTTTCCTTTTTGCATTTAAAAACATTATTCTCAGCAGGCGTCTACGCGCTTCTCCAGATGTCAAAGGGATCCATGACACAAGAAAAGTGAGGAGAGCCGGGTCCCCACAGCACAGCCAGCATGACCTTCTGGAAATGCCAGGCAGGTTATCCTAGGTTGGTGGCTCACGGAGCCCTTCTCGCCACCGACCCCACGCTGACACCCTCTCAATACCCTACCTGGACCAGCCCCTCCTGCCGTCTCCTCCTGGAGGCCCGGCCTCTCAGTTACTTCCTCCCAGGAGGGTCTCCCCAGGTGTGGTCTGCTCCTCAGGGGCACTGCTGTCCATTCTCAAGCTCTTTGTGTCCCTCCATGACTGTCAGCTGCACAGTTTCCTGTATTTTCCCTGTGTGTCCCCAGCACCCAGGACACAGCAGCACATGAGAGGTGCTCGGGATGAACAGAAAGAATCCATCTGCGCATGCTGTCGCTGGGGGAAGGGCGTGAACGGGCCGTGCACCCCTCCCTGTGCATAGACTGAGCCCAGAGGTCTGCTGACCCACCTTTGGGAGGGGGGAGCCCACTCCACGATCTCAGACTAGAGCCATACCCCCTCTGAACCCCGACTTATACAGTCTTTATCTGAGCATGGTGATTGCTACCTAAAACGCTAGGAAGACCCTTCAGGAAATCTGGGCATTAACGAGGAAAATCAAATAGTGATGGCTGGACTGGCAGGCACACGGGCATGTGAGACAAGGAGCCTAGTGGCTGCTGCCACTGTTGTAGTGTGTTGAGACAGCACTGATGGGAGGGCAGAGATAACAGGCATGGTGGTCCCCAGCTGGTGGCACCAGCCAGCCCTCTGCGCAGCCCCTGCTAGGAGCCTTCTGCCCAGCAAATGTACCTTCTGGTCGTAATTGGGTTCCCCGCTCTGCCCTGACTTTCCTGCAGGGAAGGGGTCACTGACTGACAGACCTCCAGG
Organism: Lyroderma lyra; assembly: GCA_004026885.1. NCBI lineage: Eukaryota > Metazoa > Chordata > Mammalia > Chiroptera > Megadermatidae > Lyroderma > Lyroderma lyra. The sequence goes on from PVJL010006114.1 coordinate 81,282, forward strand.
AGCATGGACGTCACCATGACGCGGTGCACAAGTCTGCAGAAGGTGGGTTGGCACCCGGCCGTCTGCAGCTGACAAGGTGAAGCCCCAAGAGGGCATGTTGTGCCATCCCTTCTGTAAAACAAGGGTGATGGTTCCTAGCTCACAGAGCTTTTGAGGACTACATTTCCACACATGTGAGAAGGAATGATGATAAAAATGTAAAATGCTGTATTTGTCACTGCTTATAGATTATATTGCCCCAACCCCAAAAGCACAGATGTCCTTGCCCAGCTTTGAGGATCAAATGAGATATCTTAGTCCCCGGGAAGACAATAGCCCTAAAAGCCATTTATCTTAAGAGAAAGGGGTTTTCTGTCTTCAAAGTAATTGCTTTGTCTGTCACCAGTAAAACTGGCCAATTTGGCTCCCGGAGTTTGACTGCAAGTCATGGTGCAGAAATGAACACAGTGGTGACACGGGGAGGTCCTGCTGCAGCCAGAGGGGGCTGGAGAGGCAGCTGCCAGGCTTTATTTTACTCCTTCCACCCCAGACCCCAGGTCATGCCGTAAGGGTAAAAACAGCCCCAATATTTGAGAAGGAGATGAGAACACAGAGGGCTTGAACCCTGCTCTTGCCTGCTGTCTGGGACCTGGGGGGACAGGTTCATATCTTGAGGCACTTCAGAGAGCAGAAATGGAGGCACAGAACCTTCAGCAGCAAGAAGCCAGAAAGGGCAGCCCAGCTCCTGGCTATGTGTGGGAATTTGCACACACTGGGAGGATGGCTGGGGGCTGGCTTTACCTGGGGTTGGGGGCCTCAGAGAGAGCCCAGGGCATGCCGGCCTGCAGGAGGAAAAGGGAACCTCCTGCATAGCTGCAGCAAGAGAACAAACACAAGGGACCTGAGCCCTGGAGGGCCACTGCCAGGGCCCAGTGTGCTGGGACAGATGTGTACAGATGCAGGGAGGTCATCCCATGCATGCACCCCTACCCCGAGGGCAGGACATGTGACAAACAGCCCTGCTATGGACTGAACTGTGTCAGTTCAGAGTTCATGTGTTGAAGCCCCAACTCCCAATTTGATAGTGTGAGGAAGTGGGGCCTTTGAAAGGTGACTAGGATCGAATAAAGTCCTAAGGGTGGGACTTCCATGATGGCATCAGTGTCCTTATAGAAAGACACACCAAAGAGCCCTCGTGTGCTATCTCCTCGTGTGCTATCTCTCTCTCTTCTCTCTCTCTCTCTCTCTCTCTCTCTCTCTCTCTCTCTGTCTGTCTCTCTCTCCTCTCTCTCCCTCTCTTTCATTTTCTCTCTTTCTGCCACGTGAGAGCAAGAAGGTGGCTGTCTGCAAGCCAGGGTGAGAGCCCTCACTAGGAACTGAATCAGCTGGCACCTTGAAATTGGATCACCAACCTCCAAACTGTAAGATAATGTGCATTGTTTAAGTCTCCCAGTCTGTGGTATTTTGTTATAGTGGCCTGAGGTGACAATGACAAACCTTTAAGAGCTTCTTTCTCTTAAAGACTTTCAAATGGGAAGAGCCTGAGCCCTCTTTCATGGGCCAGGTGTCTTGTGACGAGTGCAGCGTTAGTTTTGAGAACTGAAGGAGCTACGTGTTTCCCCATGTTTGAGCTTTGGTGTGTAAGTGTCCATCCCACCACATACACACCATGCCCCCCAGATCAGAGACAGGGTCCTCACACGTTCTCGAGGGGACTTCTCACGCTAAGCTGTCCCTGGCCTTTCTCTTAGAGCCCACCCGCCGGAGTCCAGAACCACATGGCCCGGCCTGGCCTTCTCCATCGCCCTGGGTAGGAAGCGGTTGGCCCTACTGTGTGCCTGACAGGGTATTACCACTCAGAATTCTGCAGCGAACCAGTAACAAAACCAGCTCCATGGTTGTGATGACACTGATGAGGGCCACAAGGGAAAGGTGGGGAACTAGAAGGCCTATTAATGGGGACTCTGGCCTGGTGGCTGGGGGATTGCTGGGCCCTCTAAGGGCCCAGAGCTGAGAAACGAGGACGAGTTAGCTCAGCAAAGCAGGAATGGTGCTCCCGCCAGAGGGGCCAGCAGATGCGAATGTTCTCAGGTCAGAAGCAGTGAGGTGTGTTCCTAGCCGAGGGGATGAGGTAGGGGGACAGTCTTAGGAGAGGGCCTCTGAGGTCTATCAGGAGAAGGTTCCAACTCAACTCAAAGACCAATGAATAATATAGGGCCAATAGGGGACATGATGACACTGCGTTTTACGAAGATTACTCTGGCTCCTTTATGAAAAGTAGATTGACATGCCCATGGCAGCAGTTGAGAAGTGGGAGTGTGGGGCTCAAATTTGGGGATGAGTCGGGAGAAGAGACAGACATGGGGAGTGACTCGAATTGGAATGGGGGGCACCTCCCACCCAGCCCCGGAATGCCCAGGGCCCACTTAGCCCTGCCCCCTTGCTGGCAATGAGAGGCAGTTCTCTTTTTTTCTGCACGGAGTTGGGGAGGGAGAAAAGTCCTGGGGTCATCTCTCAGAGCCTCCCCAGAAATCGAGGGGGCTGGGGCTCCCTCAGCACCCCAAGAGCACCAGTCTGAAGCCCATGCCCCGATTGCACTTCTCAGCACTGGCCTGGGGTGGACCTCGAGGGCACCTGCCCCTGTGTGCATGATGAGGCTTGGAGCCCGTGCTCACATCCATCTGGAAGATAGACGGCCACTCTCATCTTGGGCAGGGGCCAGGGGTGGGTGTCTTGTGCTCTTGGACATTGGGCAGGTGTGACCCTGACTCCTGATTGGGAGTAATAGGTAACCGGAACCCCAAGAACCCCTGGCTCAGCCCAAAACTCCTTGAGGTAGAGGCCCACATCCTGCTGGGGGTGGGGCAAGGCCACCAGAGCTTGGGGTGTCAGGCCACTGAGCTAGGGTTCAGGCTGGGAAAGGTCTGTCTCCTTCCTCGGCTGCCAGCTCCCAGCAGCTGGGCTGGGTGCCCTGACTCTGACCTTGGAGGTCAACTGGGCTTCCTGGGCTACTGAGGAGCTAGACAGGGCGTGTCCGGAGTGCCCACAGAAAGCCAGCGGGGAGGCCAGGTTGTGGGTCTGGCCAGCAGCCTCTCCTGTTCCCAATCGTCCCCAGCCCTGCGCACCCTGGCAGTCCGGGACTGTGGCTCCCCTTTCCCGCTTTCTGCCCTAGCAAGCCTCTGGCCCTCCCACACAGGGACACACAGGTTACTGCTCTGTGACACTCTCATGTCTGGTGGCTGCTGGGCCTTCAACAGACCCCTTCCAGAGGGCAGAACCCTCATGGTGACCACTGGCCTGGGCTGAGCTCTTGCTCATGGGTGTGGTGTGGCAGAGACCCCAAAGTGGCAAACAGATTCCCCACACTGGCCTGAGCGATGGCTCTACCCTGCCCCCCAGGATCATGCCAGCTTTCCAGGGGGGCTGTAAAAGGGCCCTAGCCCCCCGAGACCAGCTGCCTCCCACTCCCCACAGGATGGTTTTTGGCGAGGCCAGAAGCCTGTGGCGCACCCCTGGGCATGGGAACCACTGGGAAGAATGAGTGAACTTCCCAATAAAACACTCACATCCTTAATAGGGACAAAGCTATGACATTCCTGCTGAGTAAAGAGCTGACAGATGAGGAAAAAAGAGCAACCAAAGACAGACGACGGCCTCCAAATGTCTCCCTCACACAGCCCCTCCGCCCCAAGCCCCCCCTCATCTCCCAGGCAGGCATTCCTGCGGCAGGGCCCCCAAGTGTCTCCCCGCCTCCGGTCCTGTCCACACCCTTCGCCCACCATTCTACAAGAGTCAGCCCCCACTCAGAGCAGACCTGGCCTCCTTCCTCTGTTTGAAACCCTCAGTGGCTCCCCAGTGCCTTCGGGCACAGGTCCTCGAGGCCCCTTTGAAGCTAGCCTGGCTGGCTTCTCTGGGATCCTCTTCAGCTACTTCCCTCCAAGAACCCTCCGTCCCGACAGCTCGGCCTTCCTGAAACTTGGCTGCCCCTCCTGCAGCCCTGTGTAATGGCTCCTGCCTAGACTTCCCTCTCTTGTCTTCCAGCCCCTGAATTCTTGCAACATCTGAAGAGCATTTGAAGAAACACAGCCGTAGTAATAAATGTGTTCCAAAGGAGGGGGGCCGTTACTCCCCTGCTTAGTCCTCCACCCCCGCCCCACTGCAACTTGAATGAAGCCAAACTCAGCAGCCTCTTCTCAGCCTGCCCTGGCCTCAGGGTCCCCTGCACAGGGAGCCCCTCCCGACCTCAGGGCCTTTGCACTCGCTGTGCCCGCCAGCTGTTCATGTTCTTCCCCCAGCACAACTCTCCACTGCTTAAGGCAAGCCCCTGAGCACCCACTAAAGCAGACTGGACTACACACTTGATACGGCAGGCAGCTCTCTTCCTTGCTCACTGCTGTGTCCCCAGCAATGTTGAGCACATAGTAGGTGGTCAGTAAAGAGTTTTGAATCAATGAATGAGTGGATAGCTATGGAGAGTGTGGACCAGTAGGAAGCTGACAAAACGTGTGACAGCAACAGGGCCCATGAGATCCCATAACGACCAAGGCCCCGACTGGGCACCCAAGTGCCTCCTGCAACCCCCTCCCCAACCCTCCCTGAGGCCTGTGTGCCTAGCAGAAGCCTTGTCCTCAGCCCTGTCCTCGGCCCAGACTGCAGGGGACAGAGATGCTGGGACAATGTCCTTGAGCCCTGTCTGAGAAATTGATCCTGGAACCTATAAACCTTGCGGGACAATGTTCAAAGTGGCAGGGAGAGAGGCCAAGGGCTGTCTTGTTTGAGGAAACATTGTAACGTGCCTTCTGCTTATGCAAAGACGCAGTCACTTTCAGTGCTGGAATAGACAATGAGGCAGGACTGGCTCTGCATGGAAATGTCAAAGTCTGCCTTCTCCCGGGGCAGCTGTGAGTCCCAGCTGTCTGATCGCAGAGTCCTGGGCCCAGCCTGGAGACCTCAGGCATCCTCTCCTCCCCACCAGTCTGAGAGCCTGTGGGGCATGACCCCCATCCCTGAGATGAAATCTCTGTCACCTCTGTCCCAGTGGGTAGCACGATGTCACTGAAAACAATGATTTTTTTATTCCACCTGTAATTCATATTCTTCTGCTGCTCTATCACCATTTGGACCCAAGGAAAGAGAGAGAGGGGCAATGCCACCACGAGGACGGGGCTATGGGAAGTCCCCAGGGACAGGACAAGGGGAGGAGATGGTGTGCTGGTTGACCAAGGAGGTCAGGGGAGGTGGCTGCGCAGATGTGGGAAGTCAGACGCCGGTTATGTCCCCTGTCCTGTTGCTGCTCCCCACACAACTGCAGGGCTCCAGGGTCAAACAGGTCCCAAACAGGGCCATGGACCCTGAGATGGGACCAAAGAGAAGAGCAGAGTCCACTCGCAATGTGGCGCTGAGAGAGGTGAGAGATGGGCAGGCTCGAGTCAGCCAGCAGGCCCGACAGCAGCTGGCTCGCCAGTGCACAGCGGGTGGGGCTCCAGGAGCTCCCAGCTGTGCTGGCTGGGGTGGGGGGGTAGCTGACCAGGGATCCAGAGAGGCTGCAGAGTGGACATGTCACCATGGCACTGGACCTGCACGGGCCGGGGCCCAGTGCACCTGAGCAGCCTGAGGCCAGGCCTGCCCCCACCCCAGCAAAAATGGCAAAGACTCAGATCCACCTCCCCACTGCTGCTGGGGCCCCAGGGGACCCCAGGTGATAAGGAAGAAAGGGGAGACCTGGCCCAACAGGTGCCGACCCAGAAGAGACTGAGGAAACTATGATAGTTGGAACTGTTGCCCCCCCCCCCGCGCCGTGGGCTCCCCAGGACTCCAGGGCGCCCCGCAGAACCAGCAGCTTCTCTGCAGCCCCCCTTGCAGCTCCACAGCTGGGTGCCCCGACTCTGTGGGAGCACACCACTCCCTGCAGTGGAAGCAAGCGCGCAACCCAGGGGAAACGAGTTTGCCCTTCTGTGCAGCCCCCTCGCCGGCCACCTGGACCCCAGCTAAGAACAGGCACTCAGGAGTGAGGAGCGCGGAGACAAAGGGCAGAGCCATACACTGCTGCAGAGGGGACCCGGACCAAAGGGAAAGGGGCTGAGCCCCTGGAGTCCCTAGTTCCCCCCCGAGAGCCTTTCTGAGACTGAACGGCCTTGGGGAGCCCACAGGTCCAGCTCAGTGCCAGGCTCGGGAGGGGCGGGGGCACAAGGACTCCATTCCCCTCCAGGCTGCTCCCTCTGCTGTGCCATCACGGTCTCCACGGCCCTCATTTGTTAGATGGTTAACTGTCCCCTCCTTCTGCTAGACCTATGCTCCTGAGAACCGGGGGCCCTTCTGCATCCTCGGTACCTAGAGCCCAGCTGGCCCCTGAAGCTTCAGGACCAGGTCCAGTCTCTCCAGTCCATCAGGCCAGCTCCACGTGTCCACTGAGACTCCCCACTCCAGGGATGTGCCGAGGGCATGGCCCCCTCTGCATGGCATGGTACCAACCGCAGCCCAAAGCAGCCAAGGCACACTGCCACTGTGACATGTCCCCAGCCAGGCAGAGGGCTCCCAAGGCCCTGTCCTCCTTACTTCTCTGAGGCAAGTGAGTGTCCCCATGAATGCCAAGCTTCTCGGGGACAAGAGTGGGGCTGGTTTGGCAGATGTCACAGATGAAGTAAGGACTGGTCAGCTCTGGCCTGTCAAGACCTGTGCCAAGCACTTCCTTTCGTCATTATCTTTCACCCCTCTCACCTTATAAGGGAGCATTACTGAACTGGTTTCTCCAGTGGGGAAACTGAGGCTTAGAGAAACTGAGAAACCTGCTCACATGAGCATAAGTGGGAAACAGGGCAAAGGCTTTGAGGAGCAATTTGGGAAATCCGCTGCAATGACTGACGTGTGCCCCGTGACCTGGCAACCTAAATGTCCCGCATCTATGATGGAGAAAAGCCTTGAGTTTAAGGAAGAAGGGACAAGGGCACTTCGGCTAGGGGGACTTCTTTTCCACGGACAAATAGAGCCTATTGTTGTCATGGGAATCTTGGGACCATAGTTACTTTATGGGAATTAATTTACTCACTAATTCGTTCAGTCAGAAAACAAACACGAACACCCAACACCTATTATTGTACATGCCAGGCCAGTGGCCAACCAGGTAACTGGACCCTCAGAATCCCACATTAAACTTGTGGTGCCTTGTGTGAACCCCTAACCTTTCTAAGATGCACTGTTAAGGGTCCCCTGGCTGGGAAGCGGGACCCCAGGGCCTCTGGGCTGCACCTCAGCACCGGGGCCCGGAGGAGTGATAGCCCACATCAGCCCAGACCAGAGCCCAGCAGCACCACACTCCCTGCTCAGCTGTCACCTCCTTGCTGGAGTGTGTGTGAGACAAGCAAGGCAGCTGCCTCCAGCTGTCACCGAGGAGTGGTGATGCCTGGCCCTCCGGGTCCCCGGGGACTAGAACTCCCGCTCTGACAGCCATCAGCTCCCCCAAGGATGGGCTGCTCAGATGTTTCCTTGTTAGCTGTCAGGAGGCGTCCCCAAAGGGGCAGGGTGGTGGCGGCTGGCTGGGGAGGGACAGAGGTGAGGACAGCCATGGTACCCTCTTCAGAACGTTCTCCGTCTGCTTTGTGCTCTGTGAGGGGGGCGTTGACCTCATCACCACGGGAATGGGCTCTCTGCAGGCAGGACCCCAGACTTGCTCACCACCATACTGCCAGCACCCACATGGTTGGCATGTAGTAGGTGCTGAGCAAACCAGGGGTGGGGCAGGTGAGTGAAGCTTCAAGACAATGGAAAGACACCCTGGACAGAGAAGCCAAGGGGGGAATCAGGACAGTTTGAGCAGTAGATGGACAGGAGAAGTGGGCATGGGCACATGACGTCAAATGCTATTGCAAGGTCAAGGTGAGTACACTCTTTGGGGTGGATAGCCTCAGGGGTCCAGAGTGCTCGTTCTTGAGGCCACAGCAGCTGGGAGAAGACATCCCCTTGGGCCAGGTTCTGGAGGAGGATCTGCCTTCCCACAGGTACAGGAATTCCACCTTCCGTGCCCGAGTCGTACCACCTACCTATCTGAACCTTGCTGACCTTATTCAGGAAGGTGAACCTCACAGGGCCACTGGGTCAATGTAGAGACATCATACAAGTGCCTCTTTGCACAGGGCCAGCATGTGTGAAAACCCAGCTGCCTCAGGCCCAGGGCAGAGGCATTTCTCATAATATTATATCGTAATAGAAGACATAAGCTCCAGACTCCCAAGGACTCCCAAATCCAACCTCATCACTGCCCTGTAATAGTCTGGCAGTGGGTACCAGGACCCTTGTCCTGGCACAGAAAGCTCTGCCCACCCCATGTCTTGCCTCTCTCCCAGCATCCTACACTCCAGCGGGGCCTGACCATGCATGCTGGTGAGGAGGTACCAATGGGTGTTTGCACGTGCCATCCTCGCACCTGCAGCAGCACCAGCACACTCAGGCCCCTCCCCAGCTAACCTTTGCCTCTGCATTAGGGGCAGCTCAAGTGATCCTTCATCTGAGACATGCTTCCCCGACACCCCATAGTGCCCCATATTTTTGTGATCAGTATGCACGATAACCAGGGTGTAGTTACTCCTTCCTTGCCCTGCTCCCCACCCTTCTCTGCTCTGAGCTCTCTGAGCGCAGGGACACAGCCACTCACTTCTGTGCACAAAGCCCAGAATGGGGCCAGTTTAGACCAGGGGTTCAGAGAGTGCCCAGTGAACAAACACGTGGCCAGGGATGGCTCACATTTGTGGGACGCTCTCCATGTGCCCAGGACTCTGGTGAGCACTCGTCTGGTGTTTAACTCAAGTCATCCTCACAACAGCTCTAGGAGGTGACATAATTGCCCCATCAAAGGACACAACTGGGCAGGCAATTGCCTCTTTTTTCCAGGCCAGAAGAACAGGCCATCCACTGGCTGGCCAGACATGCCTGCAGTCGTGTTCTGACTCACTTATGCAGTGTGAGGTCTTAATTTCAATGGGTTGCTGACATTGACGAATAATTAGATTTCCTATAAAAGTTGGATTTCCAGTCTCATGGCAAAAAAGAGCTGGCAACACTGGGCCTGCTTATTCTACTTGACCACAAGTGAGTGGTACCCAGGAGGGGCTCTCCAGGGGCATGGTGTCTCCTGCTGCCCCAGACCCCACCACTCCCTGTTGCCCAGAGCCGTTCTCACCCCTTTCTATGCCTTCTGCCGGGCTCCCATCAGCATCTGAGAGCGCTGCCCTCTTGTAAGCCCTGTAGCTGTCTCACACACACCACTGACCCTGACAGCTACCTCCTGGTGGCACAGGGGGCCATGCTCCCAGGCTGGTGGGACAAGCACGAGGAGCAGCAACAGTGCCAAGAACACCCTGCTGTGCCTCACAGCACCAGTGGACTCCAACACTGGGCCTGGGGAGCTGCTTCTGCTCTCCATCCTCCCCCCATGCTATGGCTGGGCCCAACCCGTGTGTCCCTCTTGCCCAGGAGCCCCACTGGGCTGCCTTCCATGCAAGGGAATCAAGTTTTAGTATCTAGTTTCAGAGGTGTTTTTCTCTTTCCTAGGAGCCAGAGCCAGAGGCATGTGAAGGGCATTTGGGGCTGCACCCCGCCCCCCCCCCCCGCCCCGCCCCGGCTGGTTTGCTGCTGCATGGCCAGTTCACAAGATCCCCCAGGGCCCAGAGGAAACGTGTCTGTCCCCCAGCCCCCGCCGCCTTCCCCACTGGCACCACAGGGCCCGGCATTCCCGGAAGCTGGTGAGGAGTGGAGTCCGTACGCCTGACTGTTTGCAAACCCTGGCAAGGCTCTGGGAAGCCCAGGCCAATTTCTGGATTAAATTAGAAAAGAAAAGAGGAAAAAACCTGAATTCTGGCACAGAGGAAACCATTCATCCAACAAAAATTGTTGAAGAACATCCTGTACAGAGGACTGTTGCCATGCAAAGAGGGGTCAGCGGGCATGGCCTCCGAGAGCTCGGAAGCCCCTCTGGGCTGCCATGGGCCTAAGGAGCATGTGTGCCCTCAGCCGAAAGGTGCCTGGGAGCTCAGGAATTCTCCCAGGACGAGCAGCTTACACAGTGGGGAGAGACAGGTCTGCCTGCCCAGAGGTCAGCTCCTCCTGCTCTGCTGTTTTAAAGTGTTATTAAGACCAGCTCATGTGACTGCTTTGAAAAGAATCCCCAAACTGGCCTCACAGCCTTAGTGAGCTGGCAAAGCTGGGGGTGGGGGTGGGGGTGGGCTGGGGTCTGAGCAGGGAGAGGATGGAGCTCAGCTCAAGCGGAAGGCCCCTGGGATAGCCTTGAGGCGAGGGCGGCTCTGGCTGCAGGGGCTAGGAGGCCTGAAAGGCGCAAGGCCTCGGAGTCTATCTCCTGGGGCCACCACTGGCCAGGGACTCTGCCAGCCTTTATGGACACTCAGTGTTGGGGAGGTTTAAAGATGAGGCAGCCAAGTTCAGGGCAAGGCAGGGACTTTGCCAGGTAGGTAAAAGCCAGGATTAGGATGCAGCTGCTTCTAAGCCTGTCCTCATTCTAGGCTGAGTGCTCCCTCCACAGGGACACCCCAGGGCGCTGACACAATGGGACGCAAATGCAAACAGCTCGAGGTGGACGCTAAGTGAGGAGGAGATTTCTCGCTAAGTGAGGAGGAGATTTCTTCAGTGTCTGATAGTAAGTATTCCCTTAGCAACAGATGGTGACGGCCTTCAGCCACGCGGGCCACACGCTGGCTATTCCACCCCGCTATTGTCAGCACAGGCTGTTCATAAATGAGTGGGCGTGGGTGCATTTCAACATAAATTTATTTGTAAACACAGACGATGGGCCACATTTGGCCCTTGGGCAGTGGTTTTGGCAGCCCCATTTTAGACTTTCCAATTTAATCTTGAAAACTTCATGTGAATTTTGCTTTAACTCGGTACTTTGTCCAAGTTTAATTTAAATTTGGTATTTTTAAATGCTTGCTGTCCAAAAAGAGTGGCCCTTTGGGAAAACACCTCACATTGTCCTGTGGCCTCAGTGGCCTCAGCAGACCTCCTGAGGTCCCAGGAGCAAAGGGCAATCTGGACTGCCTTCGGGGACAGGCTGTACCAGCCACAACAGTCTGCCTCACTTCTACAAGGAGTGCAGTTGGGCCAGCAGCTCCACAGGCAGCTCTGGGTGTTGGTGGACACTGAGATCACAAGCAACACAGCAAAGCCTTTGGTTTTGCAGAGAAAAGTTACTGCTTCGGTTAAAGACTATAAAGCCATATAGGAAGCATTGATTTTGGGCCTAAATTTTATGTTTCTTGAAGTCTTGGCACAAATAGATTTTACTTTCAAAAATACATATGTAAACATGTTGCTTTTAATAATCGTTCCCATCTTCCCCCAGGGTACTCACCCCGGGCCTCCCAGTCACCTGGCTGGCAAGATAACTGGAGGTACCATGAGCACAGAGGCTGCATCCTAGCACAGCTCCTTGGGAGATCAGGCTCCTGCTGCCACAGCACCGAGTTTGCAAGCAGGGACCTGCTCAGAGGCTGGCTGAGCGAGTCTGAGTGCGTGGTAATTCCCTAAGCACCGGGGTCAGCAGCTCAGTGATGAAGGCTGCCTCCCAGTCTGGGATGACCAGACACAGCAAGACACATGTTTCCAAGGAGGAAAGGTCAGCCAGGATGGCGGCTCCCAGCACACGGGGAAGCCGGGCAGAAGGGAGCTCCTGGTCCTTGGGGTTGGGCCTGGGGGGAGGCCATCGGATGAGCTGGGAGGAAGTGCCGGATGACAGCAGGGGGCTGGCTGTGCAGAGCCCATGTGCGGCCCAGCACTGGTGGTGGGGTGGGCCTAGAGGAGGCCGCCTGGCTGGCTGGGCTACACATCTGCCTCAAACTGGTGGATGAGGCTCCCTGGTGGCTTCCCCTGGGGGCCCCAGCCTCCCTGACCAGGCTGAGGTTCCTTGGGCCAATGGGACCAGGCTGGGTTTGCCAGCAACCTTGAGGCTACGGCATGTAAGAGCTAAAACTCGGTGCAAGGGCCCCACAGGACGAGGCTGTGGCCCCCAGCCTGGCCCCCGCACACTCTCAGGCACAGCTTTCTCCATCTGGGCAGAAGCTGTGAGTGGGGCAGCTTTGAGCTGAGCCTCTGGACAAGCAGGGATGGGGAAAAGCCATGGAGATTGGGCCTTGAGAAGGGTAGTGCAGGGAATGGGGTGTGGGGGCAGATGGGCAAGCCTGTGCCCAGAAGGGCCCCACACTTGGGGCCTGGATGTGCATACAGAAGGGTCAGGGTGGGTGCCTATGCCCCATGGTGCCTCGAGCTGGGTCACACTCCACACAGCTGTGGCCCTCCCACCCAGGGCAGGCGGCCCCACACGGGTCTCAGTGGCGGTGAGCCTGTCATGCAGCCCACCCAGGTGCCAAGGTGTAAAAAGGTCCTTGGCCATCTGCCCCACGTTGGAGCAGCAGTAGGCCTTGTGGGAAGGGAAGAGGCTGGGCTCAATGTTCCCGGACCTTCTGGGCGGTGCATAGTGCCATGTTCCCTCAGGGGCGGAGGCAGCTGGTGGGTCCCAGTGAGCACACTCCGCATTCCTGGCTGGGGCCGCTGTGAGGGTCTATACCTGAGGGAGCACCTGTCCCGCCCCACCACACCGGCTCTGACCTGGGGCTCCTTTCCTCTCCCTTCCAACCTTCCTGAGTCCTTCTTACACTTTGTATGAATTTCCGGCCTGCTCAAGGCACCCTCGGGCACAAGCCACACAATGCAAATCTGTTTAATTCTGGTGATTCTGAATATGAGTTAAGTGCTCTAATATGTGCATTTAAAACAGGCTTTGTACAATGTAAAGATAAATGGTAACATTCATACTAATAATTTAAAATTCTAATTTTTCTTTACTTACAGTGATGACATAGAGAACATTTAAAATCTTGACAAGCTGTGAGTGACTGCAGGAGAAAGGAGTCTTGCTGTGTACCTTTTATGGCATGTTCCCCCACCTTTTAAACAAGAGAGCCCCATTTTCATCTGGCCCCAGCCCCGAGAGTTTTGTACCAGGAGATATTCCGGGGGTGGGGCTGCTGGGTGCGGGGTAGAGTACAATGTGGAAAGAATGGCCCACTGGTCAGTGGGGGCTGGGGGCTTGGAAATGATGTGGCCAACAACAGGCCGTGAGAGTCACTGCCAAGGTGAGCAGAGAGAAACCACTGCTGACTAACTTCTGGGGGAGGCATGAAGCGCCAACACGGCCCCAAGACCAAGTTGGGGAGTGGACGGTCTCAGGACATGACTGCATGCAATAATGTGAGATGAGACGTTGAAAGCCAGCCCCAAACAAAACAAAAGGCAAACCACAAAACTGGGAAGAACATTTCCCACTCATACAATACAGACAAAGTCAACCTATTTTAATATAAACATTCTTTGAATAACAAGAATGAAACTCAAATCCCAGTAAAATAAAGGACATGAATAGGTCAATCATAAAACTGTAAGATCACTATTTTTAAAGTGAATAGATTTTTAAAATGCAGCTCATTACTACCAAATAAATACAACTTACAACGAAAAGTATATCCCACTTGTGGTTATCAATGTACCACAGCTGAGAAGGGTTTGGTGAAGTGAGGGGGAGGCAGCCAGGCAACTGCCCGGTGGGGCATGACTAGGTGAAGCCATAACAGAGAACACTGTGGCACAGAAAGCTTTCAAATGCACATACTTGTTGACCATTGGGTTGAACTTTTAGGAACTTAGCTTAAGGAAATAGCAAAGATGAGTGACAGATTCAGTTTTTAGGCTGTTCATTACAACCAGTGGCCATTCTGACCTCCAGTGGGGAAATAAACTTTGTTGCATGATATTCATATAAATAACCAGTTACATAAAAGTCATGTGGTGCAATAATATGCCACCATGAAAGCAAGGCAGTGGGTGATAATTGGTAGGAGAAAACATTCTATGAATATATTCTCATTTTCCATTGTAAATAATATATTGTCCGTGTTAAATACAGCATTATTCTCATAAACAAAGACTGTTAGTCTTCTAGATTTAATGAGACAAAGAAGGGAACTGGACCTGCAGGAGGTGCTGGAATGGTTTGGGGGGGGGCTGTCTCTGAACACCCTTTCTGCACCCAGGTGAAGCATGGTGCTCAAACATTCTCAGCCCTTCTCACCCTCCAGAGAGTCTAAGACAGAGAAAGGAATGGATTGATTAATTCCCATTTTTCTATTAACAAAGAAAACAAAATGCCGTGACCATTAGTGCAAGCAGGAAGCATCACTTCTAGCCATGTCTCACTGCCCTTAAGAGTCACATCCGACTCCCTGTACACTTGTTTCCAACTTGCCCTCCCACCTGGGCCCCTAGCTCCCCACGCCAGTCCTTCGGCTCTTCTTCACATGTGCCGACCTCATTCTGCCTCAGGGCCTTGGCACTGTCTGTTCCCTCAGCTTGGGACACTATCTCTTCTCTTCCCACAGTTATTTGCTGTCATTCGAGTCTCAGTTCCAGTGTCACTTCCTGCCCACACCTCTGTGACCTCCTGTAGAAGGTGGCCCACCTTCCCCAGCCTTTCTCCTTTCTCCAGCTCATTAGCTATTTTATTTCTTTCATTGCATGTATCATTATCTGAAATTATCTCAGTTGTTTTGCCCTTGAGTCCTGTCTGTGTCCCTCACCAGGATGCGAGCCTATAGCCCCGGCCACTGTGTTCTGTTTGGCTCACAGCTGTACTCCGTGCCTGACATGGATGGACAGAAGTGGGTGTATTAGTCAAAACAGGTCGGGCTGTGCTGCAGTAACAAAGGATCTACCACCTTGCAGTAGCTTTGCACAACAAAGGCTGGCATGTGCTTCCTCACACATCCCAGCTTTCCCATTTTGTAGCTGCACCTACTAGGTTTCCAAGGTCACTGTGGCAAGGAAAGGGAGACAGGAAGGGGATACACCGGTCCTTAACTGCCTCAGACAAGAGGTGACACACATCACTTCCTTCCACACAGACCTTTACATAAAGCTAGCACACAGCCCCAAATTAGGTGCAAGGGAGGCTGGGACACGGAGGGGAGGGAGACGTGACTATTTGGTGAACCTGAAATGTCTGTGTCACAGCACGACCCAAATCACAGCCCAGACTGCCACAGAGAGACCTCGAAGGAATTCCTGCAGGAAGAACCACTTAGGTTGGTAAGAGAAACAAGCAGCTCAGAGCTGCCAGGGTCCAACCATACCTGTGTTTGGTGCTTGTGGCCGCTGCTTGTCCTTGCACCCTGCATTCCTCGGGCCCCCGCCATAAAGACCCCTACCAGACCCTTCTACTCCTGGGGCTTTCCTCAGGGGGACAGGCTGAGCCCACCCAGGCTGGCCCCCAAGTCTCAGATGCTGGCCCCTGAACACTTCTGCTCTGGCCGTGGCTGTCCCCACAGCTGACCAAAGGCCTCACTTGGAATGCAGTCTGGGCCAGCTGCCGCCACATCTGTCTTGTACACTGCTGCTCTGGCTCCAGTGCTGGGGAACCCATAACCAGCTGTACACTCACGGGATAGGGGGATCACACTCAGGGCTCTGGCTGCAGCTCCAGGTGAGCCAGCTCCTTCAGGGTCTCGAGGCCTCCACACCCAGGGCCTCCTAGGCCCATGTTTAGTACCACAGGCCTAGTCAAGTTCAGAGGAAGGGCACAGCAGGCAGTATGGCTGTGTATGAATCTCCTGGAACTGTACTGCCCAATAAGGTAGTTACCAGTCAACTGATAATTCAAATTCAAATGCAAATTAAATCACCCAACAAGTGTTGGTGAAAATGTGGAGAAATTGGAATGCTTGTGCCCAATTGGTGGGAATATAAAATTACATAGGCACTGTAGAAAATAGTATAGGGGTTCCTCAAAAAATTAGATGTGGAATTACCATATGATTAGCAATTCTGCTTCTAGGTCTAGACACAAAAGAACTAAAAGCAGGGACTGAGATAGATATTGCATA